>PVIY010001560.1:0-112415 GCA_004026745.1 Myrmecophaga tridactyla | reverse complement strand
CATGATATCTTAATGTTTTGTTTGTTAACTTTTTTAATTAATAAAAAAAGTTAAAAAAATAAAATATTTTTAAAAGAAAAAAAAAAAGATTGAAGCCTAGAGAGGTCGAGTAGCTTGCCTGAGGTTGTATAACCACTAAGCTAAAAGTCAATATTTGATTCTAGGTAGTTAAGCCACAGAGGCCATGCTTTTAACCAACAGACAGATATTCATGTTCTAATTAATTAATTACACCTCCATTTTATTCCAAAATTAATTTTAAAAAGTGAACAGCTGGAGGAAAAAAGCTTCGAGGGGATTATTTGGAGAAACCACCACAGGGAAGTTGACTGAAATCTCTTTTTGGATACACAGGTGAAGAACAAAGATTTCAGAGAAGAAACATTTAAAAATAATGATAATCTCATGTGGCTGAAATAAGCCCTCTGCTGCCCTTATTTCACTGCCTCACATTTTTATGAACTGAAATGTATTCTGCTCACACAAACCACTTCAACATCTTTTGTTTCTAATCTTTCTGACATAGGAGAACAAATTTAACAATGAGATTCTGATTCTGTTCTGTATATGTGGAATAATTAAATTTGCATCCCACTTTAGTGTTGGATTTGCTATTTGAAGGGAAATGTATCAATTGGACACATGCCCCATGAATTCTAGTCTGCAAATAAGGCATTTGGAGGAGGGGAGAGGAAAAGCCACATCTTTCTCCCAAGCAATAATCACAATAAAATCTTCATTTAGTGACAGCTTGCTCAAGACTGGATTAATTCCCATTTGAGAGGGGCCAAGGGGGCAGGAAAGTAAAGGGAGGAAGCTCAAAAAGGCTAGGCATAATTATGGTAAGTCCCAGAAGACTCTGAATGGAAAAGTTTTGAGAGAGCTCAACTGGCAGATGCCTGAAAAGGAGCTTGGTTAGGGAGCCTTCAGAGCTTTTTCATTCTTTGGCTTGTTTCCAAGATAGTAATATACTCTTCCATATAGAATCCAAGGACTTGGCCTGATTCATGGAAGACAGAAATGCCGTAGGTACATTTGATGCATTGGTGTCTTGAGATATTGAGCAAGTTCCTTGCCATCTTTGAAATGCTTTTTTTTCCCCTGTGAACAAACCTGATAATTATTTCTACCTCACACTGAATTTGCAAAGAAAAAAGAAAGGATAACATATAATAGCTCTTGACAAATATTAGGTACTCAAAAACTGTTTTCCTACTTTTTCCTTTTAATGTCATTTCTACTCCTTGAAAGTACCACTCATTTTGTTAAAAAAAAAAAAAAGTTACTCCTAAGTGGAAGAGAGGCAGAGAAGAAATTGCTATGGGAAAAGAAACTGCTCACCTAAATGGCCAGAGAACAGGACGTTGACTGGGTTAATTTCAGTAGTGACTAAAGGTTCTATATTAAAATAATAAAAAAGAATTAAAATATTCACTTGGTTCTTCCCTCCTTTATATTATTGATTCTGTATGTCTCTCTTTCCCCTAGCTCTTTACATTGCTCCAAGAGATTAGATGAGTGAACATTTTTTGTACTATTTTTCTTTATTGACTCCAATATCCTCTAATCCTCATTAGGACATGAATCATGTCCAAATTGCTTATATCTCTATCACTGTTCTGTAGTCCAGGACTTGACATATTTTTTCAAAAAGTATGTTTAGCTTTAATAAATGAATGCATGAATAAAATGAATAAATGAGTAAGTGAATTTTTTTCTGTAGTCTTCTGAACTCAAGGTTTTTGACAGAACATGGACAGAAAACATGAAAAAATATTTGGCTTAATTGGGATAAAGCGTAATTCTTATGTGGCCTATCAAAGAGAAATTTGCACCTGCCCCTCCTTCTTTGGGAGGTGGGTGATACTAAGACTTCTTTCCTATTAACTGAGTTTGGTGAATGATTTTATATAGGTTATCAAAAACTTCTACAACTTCCTCAAATCAGAAATTTTTCAAAGAATTCAATTCTGACTCTTACTCCCTGGAGTTAAGCCAGAACCCTCAGGTTAAGGACCATGCTCTACCAGGTCATCATTCAGGCACCAGTGGCCAGTTTCTGGGCCTGGATGGCCCACATTTCTGACCAACTGGCTACAAATCCAGGGTTTTCCATCACCTTTGATGGATTTGATAATTCATTAGAGCAAGCCACAGAAATCACTGAAAGTGCTATATTTGTTATTACCATTTTATTATAGTAAAAGGATAGACAAAAGAAGAAGCCAAGAGAAGAGACACATAGAGCAAGCAAAGTACAGGAGCATCTCAAATGAAAGATTCCATGTCCTCTCCATGAGGAGTCAGAATGCATCACCCTCCAACACAGCAGCGATATATTTTCTCAATCATGAAGGCTCACAGGGGCTTCCAGTATCCCTAGTTTTTTTTGGGTCTCATCTCTCATCATGTACCCATGATTGATAGAATCAATATTAATTGGTTGTATTCAGTCTCAGTTCCCTTCCCCTCCCAAAGATCCGGGAGGTGAGCCCAGATATGACATGGTTCAAAGTCGCAGCCCTCTAATTACATGGTTGTTGTTTCTGCTGGGGTCCAGCCCCCACCCTAAGCCTGCAGCTGTGGCCAGTGCCTCCCTGTTGCCTCATTAGCATAAGAACTATCAGGTGTGTTTTGGACCCACCACGAATTACAAAAGATGCTTGAAATGCAGGAAATTCCAAAGATTCAGAAGTTGCTTTGCCAGGAACTGAGGTCAAAGACCAGCCACATTTGTAATTATACTACGCGTTCCAACTGTGTTAAACATTAGCTTGGCCAGCAAAATGCAGAAAAAAGGCAATAACAATATTTTTTCATAAATGAAAAATGTTTTTTATTTGTTTTTAAACAGAATAGTCTCAACCTTTTCATTGTCCTTGCCTTCTTTTCCATTTTCTGCCTATAGTGTGGTCATTGCATTAGAAAGAACCAGAGGGAAAGCAGGAAAACTAGTTAGAAATTATAGCAGTCTAGGGGATTTATGAAGGCAGACTTGACTAGAGTAGGATCAGAAAAACAGAAAGAAGGTAAATTTGAAGTGTAGTTTTGAAATAATACTAAAATAAACCTGTTGCCTCCTGGCAAGAGGGACATCTGTGCCTGAGAATAGAGCTTTTCTTGCTCCCCCTCGTTAGTGAGAAGTTGCAGGCATTTATGAGGTTAATATTGGGCGAGCTCTTCTACAAGCTCTTTTACAAGTCCTGTTGAGCAAGCAGCTAACAGATGTCCCAGTTAATTTGCAATCGTGGTTTACCCTCCACCTTGAGGGAGTGGTACTTCCTGGAATGTTGCATGCAAAAGTAGACAAAGGAAGCGGTAATGACCCATTAGATAAGGGTGTGACCTGAGTGCTGTGATCCGTTGGATAAGGGAAGCTCTGGGGATAAAAACGAGGCAAGAAAGCCTAGGAGGGAAGGAGGATAAATCAATAAAAACTCACTCCCAAAAAGCAGGGAGCCCTGAGTGATGGAACCATACTTGTCTCCTGAGTGCTGATTTCTTAACCTCGACGCCCTTCTTCCGACTCGGCTTCAAGAGCCGGACGCGGCAAAACCTAAAGAGCTTTTGGAAGTGGAGAATTGGAAAAAGAATATGTTAAGATTGGCTCCTAGTTTTTTCTTTTTAATTTACATGGCCAATTTTACTTCAAAGGACACCTAACAGTCAAAAGTCAAAGAATTGTAAAAAACAAAAACAAAAGCAAAAAAGCAAAAAAAAAACAAATTTGCTTCTTATTAACTGCTCAGGAGTGATTATATAGCTCCACTTATGATGAGGTAAGTGTCTGGGAAAAGTTGGTAGGTAGCTCAAAGAGGAATTTGACTCCTAGATTTTTGACCTGAGAGAACAAGTAGCTATTAATTCCATTTACTGCTACTGGGAATACTGGAGGAGGGAGAGTCTTTGTGTGTGTGTACGGGGAGGACATGGTATGCAAAGTACTTTGTCCTTTTTTATTTGGAAATATGTTTGTGATGCCTATTACATAAAAATGGAAAGTTCTGGTTGGTGATTGGTGTTATGAATTTGGAATATCACATGAATTTTGGGCTGGAGAAGAATTCGGACCACTTCACTTAAAGCTGGTATTTGAAGCCATGGGACTGGATAAATCAGCTTCTTAGGAAATTTTTACCAGACAAATGGCAGTGAATTCTTGCTCAATGTGCTCAAATGACCAATTCCTGAGACACCAAGGTTTCAAAGAGAGAAAAAGTTTATTGCTAGGCATGAAGCAAGACATCAGATGGCCTGGCAGCCCAAAATCTGTCTTTTGGAGTTTAGAGGGTTCAAGGTTTTTATGGATTTTTACAAGGGAAGATGAAGTCATTACAATTTCAAATAGCAAGTCCTAGCAGAAAAGAAGACAGAGTTATCATTTCAATAGTAAGTATACACAGTGCTGAGACTAGGCTATAATTGCCATTACAATAGGAAGTCTAACCAAGAACAATTTACAAATTAAAAAAAAGTGAACTTGGGGCTGGAACCAGTTAATGGCTGACTTAAGTTCTTCTATTAGCGTTAGGGCCTTTGCCTTTATAAGTGACTTTGAGAAAAAGACCAGATAAAGGGAGTAACAGCTCTTACAAAGGCACGAGATAAGGGCTTAAAATCATTATCAGATATCAGGACAGCTGAATTAAAATTCAGATATTTCAAGTATTTTTTTCTCTCTACTTTAATATACCAGATAAAGAACAAAAGGAATATTTATATAATGATTTAGTTGTTATATTCATCCCTTAAATCCCAACTTCTGGGTTAAAAAAATCTCATCTTCCTTTTTGAACATAGATCCGTTTCAACCCAGTCCAATGGGCATTCAACTTCCTAAAATGGTCTCACGTCCCTTTTGCAACCAGAGATAATTACACCAAAATCATCAATTTAAGAGAAAATATTGAGAGTACTTACAGATTTGGTGGCAGTATTCATAGAGCTTAAGTTTGGGAATAGTTTAAAAGTGTGCAGAATATTCTCAGATTTTAGAATCATGGAGTTTCAGAGTTAGTAGCATAAGAAATATTTAGAATTATTATCCCTTTGAAGAGTAACTCTAAACACCTCTGGCTAGTTATCAGACATTTAGTACTTAAATGTGGCAAAATGTTAAAAGTTGGTGGATCTGAATATCTGGGTGGAGGTATGTAGGAGGTCTCTGTATAAGTTTTATACTAGCTTTGCAACTGGACCAAATGTTTGAAATCATTTCAAAATAAAAAGTTTATCTAAAAACAATAAAGATTTGAAAAGATTATTTAAAAGGTAAATGTTTACACATTTCCTGTGATTAGAGACTCAGTACCTTAAGATTCAGTTTTTCTGTATTTATTTTTACTTGTTTGTCATAGACATTAGCATAATTGTTCTTTCCCATCACAATGTAGATATTTGAAGACAGCTGTCATACTTCCCCCTTTCCCATCAGCCATCACATTCCTAGCTTTTTCAGCCTTTATTTATAAGTCGCGATCATTTAAATCCCTTCGTATCCTCCTCATTTCTCTCTAAATTAACTACCATTTATGTACAGTCCACAAACGGATTGTATTTCAAGATGTGTTATAATGGGGTTAAAACATACATTTCTGATGATTAACAGATGGAACATTTGGTCGAAAGAGACTCTTGGAATTATTGTGTGGTGCCAAGGCAAAACTGAAGGTCATGGGCACTGATAGAAATCATAAATGTTTATAAATGGCAAGCTACCTTACCCTTCTTTACCTTTTCTTTCTCTTTATAATGAGCACCTCAGTGGAGTCTGCCCTATTTTCTCTGTGTTTTGCCTTTGATAGTTCAGCAAGGCAAACCTACCTACCTCATCCATGCAGCTAATTGGGTAATTAACTAGGTGCCAACTCTTCAGATACTGCCCTAGACCGCTCTTCTTTTGCAGGCTTGTCTGAATGTATGGATTCCCATATGGAGATTTAAATGGGAAATTGGAGGCCCAGTCATGTTCTTTTACCTCCCTTTTCACCAGAGCTCTACAAAAAGAGATGCAGACACTCACCAGTAATTGATAAACAGGTTTTTAATTTTAAAGTTCATTGTCTTTCATATCTATGACATTGGTCAAAACTGCCAAAAGGCAGAGAGGGAAAAGTACTTCAATTTCCTCAATAAGCATGAAACATTATTTTCCACCTTCTGCAAGTAAATCTCATTGACAAAGCTTTCTGATTTACACAAATTCACATTGATTTCCTTTTTCTGTTTTTTTTCCAGCATTCATAATCCATAACCATAGGCATAAGTGCTGAATTATTTTCTTTCTCAAATATGATAGTAATTAGTTTATGCCCCAATTAAATGATAACATCTTTGAAAGCAGAACTATTAATTACATTTGAATTTTTTTTTGTAGTGCCCCAGCAGGCAAACATGGAGTTGACCACCTACAGTAAAGTCCACCAAAACTTCTTGGTATATATTTTTTTAAATCACCAGTTTATATTATATTCACAAAATTCCCAGATAATTCAGCTTTTCATTTTCTTCCCTTGTAAATGGCCAGTCGCACACATAGAGTCCTTTACAGGTAAATGGAAGTCATCAATAAAACGCCTGGTATGGGGATTCTGAAGACAAGTTGAATCAAGATAAAAAGATAGGATTTGCATATTTAATTTGAAAAATTACTCTGCTTCAAAAAATCTAAAAGGTGTTATTATTTTCTTGTTTTGATCTAAGACACAGCCTCCTGCCATTGCCCCTCTCCCATTTCTTTTGTCCCAACTCAATACACTGACTTCCTATATTCCCAGACTCCTTTGCTTTACACACTTGAATTACATGACATGGAGATGCATGCACACTATTTGTAGTTTGCAAAATATAATCCATCAACATTTCCTATGTATTCCACAGAAATGAATCCATTTTATCTGGGGAAGTAGATGCATCAATTTAAGTGGAAGACTTTTGACAGTTTAATTCAAATTAAGTCCACTTTGTTAAATTAGAGGTTATCTGAAAGGGAATGTAGGAGGATGAGGGGAGGTAAGCATTGCATATTAAAGGAAAACAAATGCACTTCTCCACACTAAACATATCTATGGAGATTTTTAGTTAAAAATAAGGCGACATCATAACAAGTTGCTAATTTATGTTCTCTCCACAAGTGGTGAATTGCTCGCTTCATTTTATATTGCTTTTTCTTTGCTTTTGGCTGGATCTTGACAAGGGTATGGATTCTTTTCCAACTTTGGAGTTGAAAATATTATGTTGGCCACTACTCAATAATGAAGCTTTTGCTAAAAGCTTTCATTAATGTTTAATGGCACTGATGTTCTCAGGACTTAGACTTCTGGATTTGAGAAGAAAACATATACCATACAGAATTTTTGTGCATCTGTGGTTTTTGGTCTTCAGGTTTCAACCATCTTAATATGCGCTATTCAATGGTATTTGTCATGGTCTTTTGTGGATGTAAATTCCACAGGAAAATTCTAAGGTAACAATCACAAATCCAAATAAACGCCTTCAAAATCTTAGAACATGAATCAAATGAGTGAAACAGATCATATAGGGCAATATGGAATGGTAGAGGCTAAGTGCAATTGCAAAGCATAAGCTTCATCTAAAATGAGAAATGGAACATTACTTAGATTTTGCTCATTATTGTCATGGAAAAAGTGCAGGCATGGTCTTTCTGAACCTTACAGGTTTACAAGAAATAAGAAATCTTCAGAACTTTTAATATTGGTGCATATGAAGCACACCTGGGGCTGTCTTTCATCCATGTACTTCCATTCTATGTTACTACTCTAAAGCATGATAGTCTATTTGACATCACTTCCACCTTTCTGAACCCATGGCAGAGACTGCTCATTGATCATGGAATTATTTTTCCACTGAGTCTAGAAATGAACTTAGAATTATTCTCCAAAGGCCCTTCAAACAGCCACTACCAACCATTCAGAGTTGGTGTATAAGATGCAATCTATCTAGAATCTGAGACACAGAATTAGTCACCACCTTCAAAGATTGTGCCATCTATGAGATACTTTAAAACTTGGATGTGGAACTAGGTCAGTCACTAAATTACAATAATGAACACCTCATTATTTGTCTTATTCAACTTATAAATCATGCTCAAATATATTTTCTAATTAGAGCCACTAAGATACTTATGACATAGGGTGGAAATTGTGTCTATATTAAAATGAAGAAAACAAATAAGTTCAGAGAATTCAAGTGAATTGCTAAAGATCACACATCTAGTAGTTAGAGGTACAAAAAATGGCAAGTTGGGTGGCTGGAGATCTTGATTATAAAAAAAAAGATCACAGAAGAAAAATCCACAGGGGAAGAATTAAACACTAATGGTGCAGCAGAAAGAAGCAGTGAAAGGTTCCACTGAGTGGTCAGTTAATGTACATCCTCCTTAATTACCAAGTACAGCTGGCGAAACAAATGCCTCGGGTTGCAAAGCAAACATATAACAGGGGAGTTGGGTGACCATTCCTCATACTTCATAGTGAACTTCTTCTTACTCTCACTAATGGCATTAACCAGTGTTGAAGAGAGAGGGTAAGAAAGAACTAGCAACACATTCAATTCAAAGAGATTCCAGGAAAGAATCCTTCAGTTCTTAGCTGGTCAGTTAAAGAGAAGTCAGTGATTCCATTTTTCCTTCTCAGCTTTATTTCCCACCTGGGCAATTGCCTGACAGAACACCATGGCAACCTCTCAAGACTTACTCTTGTGGGAGTTAGAAAATAATTAGCCTGGTTCCCTCCCCATGTGTGTGAGAGAGAATTGTTTGTTGGGGGCAAAATTGTATTGGTTCTTCCTACAAAAAAGATTTGCTCTAGGCCCTCACCATTATTCCCCAATTACAATCCTGCTGTGATGATGATGATTAATGGTCATCCTATCTTAATAATTCCTCCCATTTGTACATTTTTGATGAAGTAAATGTACTTTTTATGCACTGCTTTACATTTGATTGTCAAAAGCCCCTCTTAGGCAAATAGAACATGTAGTATGAGAAGTAGAAAGATCGATGCTTGAAATCTTCACCAATTAAATGTCAACAATAAATTGAATAATAGCAATAGGCAAAGGCTAACATTTGCTGTGTGGGCACTCAGTGAGAGGGGGTCTTAAGACAAATACTTGCAGACACAGTAGACTCTTACAAGAATTTATTAGCTGTTAGAACTCCATCTACTTACCCAGTCACTCTAGTTCAGTAATTCTTGGTTTTGGTTTTAAAATAAATTTTTTTAGAATAACAATCCTGTGTTTACCAGGGGTGATTAGATTAGAACTAGCCAAATGCCAAAGCCAACTTTTAGTGAATGTGGTGCTCATTGCACCCCAGGTAGAGTACGGAGCATTTTTAAAAACACTTTTTCCTAAATTCAAATTTCATCGCAGTTTAGGAATGTTTATGTGTATGGAGAGTGTCTTTAATTGTGCTGTAGCCCTGAATTTTCACCATATTCAGAAAAGTGGAATTTGTTTAGTTAAGATCTCTGATTATTAAACATACAAATTGTTTTCTTGGTGAGAAAGTAGTCTTGGCTACTTTCAGCAATTCCTCTTACTCCCAAGATTACTACACAGACATTTTGACATTCACATTTGCCAACTCTCAAGTCCCATTTTATTGAAAACTTTTAAAATTGACTACTTTGACCTTGCACCCAATATTCTTTAATACACTTATTTCCAGAGTGCTTATTATGGAGGCTCACCATCACAAATATTTTAATTGTTTCTTAGGGATGACAATATACAGTTTTTAACCTGAAATTAGCATTTCTATATTAATAACTGTTTAGTTTGCTAATGCTGCCAGAATGCAATACACCAGAAATATTTTGGCTTCAATAAAGGGGATTTATTAAGTTACAAGTTTACAGTTCTAAGGCCATATAAATGTACAAACTAAGGCACCCAGAAAAAGATGTCTTGACTAAGAAAGGCTGATATCTATCACATGGGAAGGCATGTAGCTCATGTCTGCTTATCTTTGGTCCTGGTTCCATGGCCTTTAGCTTCTGATTCCAGTTTCTGATTTCTCTTTAGGTGACTGTGCATCCTGACTCAGTTGCTCTGGAGCAAAACTCTGGGTTTAATCTCTTAGCTTAACATTTCATGGAAAAGTACATGGAGATGTCTGCTGAACTCTGTTCCTGTCTAGTTTCTATTGGCTATCTCAGTTCCTGGCATCTCCTGGGGCTTCTGAATTTCCAGACACCTGTGTCTAAGCCTTCTCCTGTTGGCACTCCAAGCATCTCCAAAATGTCTGTGTCTATGTCTCTTCTGAAGTTTCTCCAAAATATTTCCCTTTTTAAAGGACTCTACTAAACTAATCAAGGCACACCTCAAATGAGCAGAGTCACATCTTCATTTAGTCAAAGGTCATACCCACAACTGAGTGGATTACATCTCCATGAAAACAATCTAATCAAAGGTCTTAGCCACAATTAGGTGTGTCACATCTCCATGGAGACAATCCACTAAAAGTCTCCACCCTAAACAATAGGTCTGCCCCCACAAGATTGGATTAGGAGAAAGAACATTTCAAACCAGCACACCAACTCTGAGGGTTATCAATCCATTATGCATCCCTACTAGCTATGCATGCATCCATCCATCCTTCCATCCATGCATCCATTCTTTCACTCAAAACTATTTACTGAGTGCTGTCTATAAGCCAGAGCTTGGTGAACAACACAGTTTTTGCCTTGGAGGGACTTATTGTCTAGTATACAGGGTCTTAACCAATGTTGGTATATTTGAAGCACATAGGATTTTTAGAATGATGGACACCTGGGTCACATCCTGGACATTCCAATTCAGATGGTTAAAGTGGGGTTCAAGTGTCAAAACTTTTAAAACAAACCAAAAAATCTCAGGTGATTTTGATGTACAACTTGAAATAAGCATTGGACAATTCATCTCATATCAGTTGTCTAACATTAGTATTCCTATTTTTTACTGTTATAACTGAAATGCCAGGTGGCTTAATGAATTTTTCCAGAATCAGAACCTAGAAAAAATGAAAAGCTGCCAGGAATTCTTTTGTGCAGGGGTTTTCTTCCTCCTACAGTGCTGTTTTCACATTTAACCCCTCAATTAAGTACTGTTTTCTATTCTTGCCAAAAAATCAAATCTGAACTTGATCAATTATTCCACACTACCAATGTATATGATACACACACACACTCAAAAAAAAAAAAAAAACACAGGAAAAACTAAATGACGTCACCAAATGCAATAAGCTGAAGAACAAACCAGCCAATTAAAAAATGAAAGGAACCTATAGGTGAAAAGAAAAGAGACTTAAAAGACTTATCTGTCAATTATAATGTATGGATCCGAATTTAAAAACCTATAAAAAGTATGGTACAATCAGGGAATTTTGGACATTGACATGTTAGCTAATATTATTAAGGATTTCTTTTGTTAATTTCTTTTAGGTCTAAGGTAATGTTTTATTTATATTTATAAAAAGTCCTTTTATTTTAGTAATACTATTGAAATATTTAAAGAAGAAATGCTATCATGCCTGTAAATTATTTTTAAATAATCTGAATGGGAAATGGATGAGGGTATAAATAAAATGGGAATGACCATGAGGCGATAATTGCAGGAGCTAGGTCCTGATATGTGGAAGATTATTATACTTTTCAATCTATTTCTGTATGAATTGATATTTTTCATTTTTACATACTGCTTTTTATGCTGCCTGGATAGAAAATAAAGTCAGCTCAAATCAGGAGCCACAGTCTTCAGTGCCCAGCCTCAGAAGAATAAACCAAAGGTTCTGAAATTCCACCTTTGGAATGGTGCAAAATGGCAAATGGAGCAAAACACCAATCCCCATCTCTTTTCCAATCCTCCTCACATCCATCCTTCCAGTTCTACCCCTTGACTGTGGATTTGACCATGTAACATTCTTTGGCCATTAAAATGTGGTGATAATGACATTGTACCAGTTCTGAGTGTTTGCCTCAAGAGGACTTATGGGCTCCTCCTCTTGCTCTTGTGCTCACACATACATCAAGGGAAGAAAATGCCAGGTCTAGACTGCCAGTCTCAAGAGGAGGCTAAAGGCACAAGGAAAGAAACTCCTACCTGTCCTTAGTCTAGATCTTGAAACCCCAGATTAACAAACCCTCAGCTGATGCTCAGACTCATGAACTAAACAAAGGTTTATTAATGGATGCCATTGCTATTATATAGTTGTTTGTTACACAGCATTAAGGGTTCCATAACTGATCCATTCCTTTGGAGAGCAAGAATTGTACATTCCTGTAATTACCCTCAGGGTTATGGAAGAAAAAAAAAAAGCCTATGGCTTCTTCCCCTGCTCTGGATCTACTGCTTAGGGGTTGTTCGATCCAGGAAAGACTCTTCATCTAATAAAGACTCAATTTCTTTAATTTAATAAAGATTGAAAATCCACTCTCTTTTTTCCTCATGTGAGGATACACTAAGGTAAAGTATGTGAAGGGACTTAACAAAGTAAGGAGTGTTTGAATTTTATAGACCAGAAGACACTTCCCACTGCTGCTGCCTCCCAGTACCTTAGTCCCATTCCAACTCTCTGGACTTTTGCTCCATTTCCTAATAGCAACAACCTGTCTGGGCTTAGAGTATTCCTCTACAGATGGGATTTATGGCCTTATAAACTCTGAATCACTGTGTCTAATAAAGAGGCTTGCAGGCCTGAATGGTATCCAATTTCATAATTGCTGGAGTAACTCAATCATTTTCAAATATGCAGCTTCAGCAGCCAGAGACCTTGGGGGCTGTGCAGACTTTACCAACAGTACTACACCAAAATCAGACCACACCCCCTAGGCAAGCCCTCTGTCAAGTCTTTGGCATTGCAAAAACATGGAACAAATGAGCTGATAGCCAGAGTGTTTATCTTTTTATATTTTGCTTTGCTAAACTTGGTTATTCTAGGTAAGTGGAAGAAGGGAGGAACTGACTTTAGCTCTATTGAGGCATGATTTTTAAGAAAGAGTCAGGTGGTATCTTCATCTGCAAAGTAGAGTGATGACAGAATAATATGATCAGCAGAATTAAATAACCCAATATATAAATATGATCAGTGCTTGGAACATTGTTACCTAAGCTTTTGCATTTATTTTCTGATGTTGTTTTCCTGGGAAATTTCCCAATCCCTTTGTATGGTTTAGGGACGCCTTTCATATTTCCATAGCATACATCTTCTTCTCATTTCACATTAGACTGTAATCAGGAGGGGAGGAAATATGGCAGTGAATGTTTTCATTTTACCAAGAACCTAACACAAGGCTGGTATTGTAATAGTTACTAGCCATTTGTGAATAGGTGAATATATAAGTGGAATCATAAAATTGAGAAAGGCCTTAAAGGTCACCTTCTCCAAACTTATTCATTAATTGTCCCTTTACATCTTCTCTTATAGAAGGCAATCCAGCTTCAGCTTGGACACCTCTAGGATTGGAAACTCAATACTTACCAAAAATGTACTTGAGTTGTTCTAACTGCTAGAAGATTTTCTGTATTTTGAAGTCATTTTGCATATGTATGTGTGACTTATTACCATTTGGATTGCCTACTATCTCAGTCACAGATTATTTTGAACATGACATTTCTTAAAGTGTTTCATCAAAGCCTTCCCTTTATTAGAAGAAATTCAAAATTTCTCATTCTACATGCCACCCAACTTAGGAATATCCAATATTCCCTCCATAAGTGGCCCATTATTGAATTGAATATTGAAAACACCTAAATTTCCCCAAGTATATCCTAGGGAATTTCCCCAAGTATATCCTAGGTATCTCAACAGATGTTATAAGATATGGCAAAATAACAGCACTGAATGATGTGTATGATTGTGGTTAAAAGAGGAAGTTTAGAGTCATGTATGTCACTAGAAGGAAAACTAGAGGATGAAACATGGGACTGTATAATATAATGAACCCCTTTATGGATGATGAAAGTGGTTAATAGTATAAATTTAAGAAAGTTCTTCCAGAAAATGTTTGTCACCATTAGAAGGTGCTGATAATAGGGTGGCATATGGGAAAAATATACCTAATGCAAACTATGGACTATAGTTGACTAATACACTAATATTTCTCTATCAATTGTAACAAAGATACCATACCGATGCTAAGTATCAATAATAGAGGGGTTTAAAAGGTATTTTTTTTTTATTTTAAGAGCAATGAAAATATTCTAAAATTGATTATGGTCATGAAAGCACAACTCTGTGATTATACTGAGAGCCATTGATTGTACACATTGGATTGTGTGGTTTTATTTGTCGGTATTCTCTAGAGAAGCAGGACCAACAAGAGATATCTATAAATACGAGATTAATAAAGGTGTCTCTGATGAAGGGTCTGGATGAACTCCAAAGTGGGGGCTCACTGGCTGAAGAACCAATAAAAAATTCTCTCTTCTTTCTTAGGAATTTTTAACTTATTGGATTATCTCATTTCTGGGAGACATGCCTTAGTTGATTGCACATGTAATCAGCCACAGATGCAATCAACTGACTGATGTTTTAATACACTAGCCTTCCAGTTTATCAACCAGCCACAAAATATCCTTGTTGCAATGGCCAGGCCAGTGCTTGCCTGACCAGACAATTGGGCATCATCTCTTGGCCAAGTTGACACCAGAACCTAACCATCACAGTACACCCTTTGTCAACTTGGCAGCTATACACATCACCTTGGAACTCACTTAATTTCCAAATAGAACACAATAAAAGACATGTGTTCTTCCTAACAATACTCAACTGTCCTGCATACAACCAGAAACCCACAACTTTCCAGAATAGGATGCAAGTCCTTAGGTCCAAGTGAAAAAAAATTCACTTTTTTTTTATATTTAATGTTTTTTATTGTGAAATATAGTATGCATACAAAAAAGCAATAAATTTCAAAATACATTTTAACAAGTAGTTATAGAATAAATTTTGAAGTTTGGTATGGGTTAAAGTTCCCCAATTTCAAGTTTTTCCTTCTAGCTGCTCCAAGAAACTAGAGACCAAAAAGAAATACCAATATAATAATTCAGTAGTCATAAGCATTTGTTAAATCCTAACTTCTCTGTTATAACTCTGCCTTCTCTTTGATACTTCTCCTAATCTTTAGGGATATTTGGGTTAGGACCATTCTAACTTATGTTTTTCTTATCATCACAATTGACAATTTTTTTCCTTTTTGTGAAAAATAACATTTGCATGAATATAACACTTAGTTGTAGAACAGATTTCAGAGTTGGTATTGTGGCAGTTTGAAAGGACTATGTCACCTAGAAAAACACCAAAATGTTTTAATTCTGATGCATCTTGTGGAAGCAGCCATTTCTTTTAATCCCTATTCAGTACTGTACATTGGAAACTTGACTAGATTATCTCCACAGAGATGTGACTCAGCCAATTGTGGGTATTAACCTTTGATTAAAGGGAGATGTGACTCCAGATGGGTCTTGATTAGTTTACTGGAATCCCTTAAAAGAGGAAGCATTTTGGAAAGTGCCACAAGAACCACAAGAGCCCATGAAGCCAGAGACCTTTGGAGATGAAGAAGAAAAATGCCCCCAGTGGAGCTTCATGAAACAAGAAGCCTGGAGAGAAAGCTAGCAGATGTTGCCTTGTTTACCATGTACCTGTCTAGTTAAGAGAAAAATACAGAATTTCATCAGCCTTTCTTGAGTGAAGGTAACCTCTCACTGGTGCCTTAATTTGGATAGTTTTATAGACTTGTTTCAATTGGTACATTTTCACAGCCTTAGAATTGTAAACTTGCAACTTAATAAATTCTTTCTTTTAAAAGCCATTCCATTTCTGGTATATTGCAGTCGGGCATCTTGCAAACTAGAACAACAAGTAATGACCTAACTATGGAGTCAACTAAGGAAAAAATTCCATTCAAAATAGAAAATAAAAGAATCAAGTATCTAGGAATGAACTTAACTTGGGATGTAAAGGACATATACACAGAAAACCACATAATATTGCTAAAAGAAATCAAAGAAGATCCAAATAGATGGAGAGACATTCCCTGCTCATGGATGGGAAGGTAAAATGTAGTTATGTTGTCAATTCTATCCAATTCTATCAAAAAAAATTCCAACAACCTATTTTGAAGATATGGAAAAGCTAGCTACCAAATTAATCTGGAAGGAAAAGAGACCCCAAGTCTCTGAAAGTATATTGGAAATGAAGAACGAAATGGGAGAATTAATACTTCCTGATTTTAAAACTTACTATAAACCACAATGGTCAAAAAAGCATGCTACTGGCACAAAAATAGAAGTATTGACCAGTGGAATTGAATCAAGAGCACAGAAATAGACCACCAAATCTATGGGCAACTGATCCCTGGCAAGGTCCTCAAATCCAATGAACTGGGAAAAAATATTCTTTTCAATAAGTGGCCATGGGCGAACTGAATATCAATAGCCAAAAGAATGAAAGAGGATCCTTAACTTATACCCTATACAAAAATTAACTCAAAGTGGATAAAAAAACCTTAATATAAGAACCAGTACCATAAAGCTCTTAGAAAAACATGTAGGGAAACATCTTAAAGATCTAGCAATAGGAAGTAGTTTCCTAAATTTTACACTGAAAGCACAAGCAACAAAGAAAAAATAGATAAATGGGAACTCCTCAAAATCAAATGCTTTGCACCTCACAAGACTTTGTTAAAAAGGTGAGCCAACTCAATAGGAGAAAATATTTGGAAATCACACATCTGATAAAGGTTTGATTTCCTGTACACAAAAATAAATCATAGAACTCATCAACAAAGGAACAAACAACCTGATTATAAAATGAGCTAAAGATATGAATAGGCATTTTTCTGAAGGGCAAGTACAGATAGCTCAAAAGCACGTGAATAAATGCTCATTTTCATTAGCTATAAAGGAAATGCAGATCAAAAACTACATTTTGATACCACCTCACACCTGTAAGAATGGCTGCTATTAAAGAAACAGGAAACTACAAATGTTGGAGAGGATTTGGAGAAATTGGATCACTGGTGGGAATGGAAGACAGTTTGGTGGTTTTTTAGGAAACTAAATATCAAGTTGCCCTATGACCCAGCAATACCACTACTCAGTATATACCCAAAAGAGCTGAAAGTAGGGACACAAACAGACATTTGAACACCAATATTCATAGCAGCATTATTCAAAATCAACAAAAGATGGAAACAATCCAAGTTCCCATCAACAAATGAGTGGATTAACAAATTTTTGTATATAAATATGATTAGGCAGCATTAAGATGAGATGGCATCCTGAAACACATGACAAGATGGATGAGCCTTGTCATTAGGACAAAATGCTGAGTGAAATAAGCCAGACACAAAGGATAGATACTGTGTGATTCCACTTTTATGACCATGGTAAAGGTAAAATCAGAGGCTTATATGCATAATATAAGGGACCAAGCATTACTTTGAAGCTGGAGATAAGTGAACAGTTAGCTAATGAGGTTGAACTTAAATATAAGGGAATAGATAGATATGAAGGCAATTCACTAGTGGGTCTATTAGTAATATTATCATATTGAAGGTGAGCATGATTGAAAGGGGTATTATAGACCCATGTGTCCTACTAATACTACAAATATAAATAAATAATTGCATGAACTATCTCAAAGGTATGAACTTCTAGTACAATGTGGAATAATAGTGGTGGCAAAGTACATCCTTGCCTCATTACTGCTCTTAGGGAGAAAGCTTTTTGTCCCTCTCCTTGAGTATGACGCTGGCTATGTCTTTCTCACTTATGCATTTTATCATATTGAGTAAGTTACCTTTGATTCCTAGCTTTGGGAACGTTTTATCTTAAAGGATGTTGAGTTTTGTCAAGTGCTTTTTCACTTTCAATTGAGATGATCCTGTGATTTACTCTTTCAATTTGTTAATGTGCTGTGTTACAGTAACTGATTTCTTGTGTTGAACTATCCTTGCATTCCTGGCATAAACACAATTTGGTCATGGTGTATAATTCTTGTATGCGTTGTTGCTTTTGATTTGCTAGTTTTTTTTGAGAACTTTTTCATCTATGTTCATTAGGGACATTGGCCTAAAGTTTTCTTTGCTTATAGCATCTTTACTTGGTGTTGGTATTAAAGTGATATTAGCTTCATAAAATGAATTAGGTAACTTCCTCATTTTCTTCAATTTTTTTTGAAATATTTGAGCAGGATTGGTGTTAGTTCTTCTTGAAATGTTTGATAAGATTCCTCTGTGAACCCATCTGGCCCTGGACTTGTCTTTGTAGGAATATTTTGATGACTGATTGAATCTCTTTACTTCTGATTGATTTGTTGAGATCTTTTATTTCTTCTTGACTCAGTGGAGCTTGTTCACGTGTTTCCAGAAATTTGTCCATTTCATCTAAGTTGTCTAGGTTCTGTGGTAACAACCCCCCTCACATTTCTGATCTTTTTTTTTTTATTTTTTTATCATCACAATAGATGTTTCTGATCTTTTTATTTGCATCATCTCTCTTTTTTCTTTGTCAGACTTGCTAGTAGTCCATCTTTTTATTGATTTTCTCAAAATACCAACTTTTGTTTTTATTGATTCTTTGTATTGTTCTATTGCTCTCTCATTCATTTAACTCTGCATTATCTTGCTATTTATCTTCTCCTATTTGCTTTGGGGTTTAGTTTGCTGTTCTTTTTCAAGTTCCTCCTGGTGAGCGGTTAAGTCCTCTTTCTTCTTTTTTTTAATATAGGCATTTAAGGCACAGTCTTTGCTTCATCCCATAAGTTCTGATATGCTGTATTCTCGTTTTCATTTGTCTCCAGATAACTACCGATTACTCTAGCAATTTCTTCTTTGACCCACTGGCTGTTTAATAATGTGTTATTTTATCTCCATATATTTGTGAAAGTTCTCATTCTTTGGTGGTTATTTATTTCCAACTTCATTCCATTGTGATCATAAAAAGTGCTTGAAATAATATCAATGTTTTAAAATTTATAAAGACCTGTTTTGTGCCCCAGCATATGATCTATGCTGGAGAATGTTCCATGAGCACTAAAGAAGAAGGTATACCCTAGTGTTTTTGGGTATAATGACCTATATGTGTCTGTTAGGTCTAATTAATTTATCAAATTTTTAAAATTCTCTATTTCCTTGCTGGACCTCTGTCTATAGAGAAGAGTGGTGTATTGAAGTCTCCTATTATTGTTGTTGAAACGTCTGTCACTCCCTTCAGTTTTTCCAATGTTTGTCTCATGTACTTTGTACCTCCTTGATTGGGAGCATAAACATTTAAGATTGCTATTTCTTGTTGGTGAATTGTCCCTTTAGTTAATATACAGTGTTCTTCTTTGTCTCTTATGATATCTTTACATTTAAAGTTATTTTATATATTAGTATAGCTACTTCTGCTTTGTTTCGGTTACAGCTTGTATTGAACATCTTTTTCCATCCTTTCACATTCAATCTATTTGTATCCTTGTATCTAAGATGAGTCTCTTGTAAGCAGCATATAGCTGGATTATATTTCTTAATTCATCCTCCCAATCTATATATTTTACTTGCAAAGGTTAGTCCATTAACGTTCAAATTTATTACTACAGAGGTATTTCTTGAATCCACTGTCTTATCCTTTGGATTTTATTTGTCATATCCGTATCTTCTTTTCCCTCTTTCTCTTTTTATTCTTTAAAACCCTTAGTGGTACCCTTCAATTCTGTACCTCCAGACCTATTCTGTACCCTTCTCCAGACCTCCCTCTCCTGTCTGTTTTTTTCAGCTGACAGAACTCCCTTTATTATTTCTTGCAGGGCCGGTCTCTTATTGATAATTTCTCTCAGCATTTGTTGTCTGTGAAAATTTTAATCTCCCCCTCAGTTTTGAAGATAATTTGGTCAGGTATGGAATTCTTGGCTGGAAGTCTTTCTCTTTCAGGATCTTAAATATATCATTCCATTGCCTCCTCACCTCCATAGTGCCAGTTAAGCAGTTGAACTCAGTCTTAGTAGTTTCCTTTTTATGTAGTAAATTGCTTTTCTCTTGCCACTTTCAGGATCTTATGCTTCTCTTCAACATTTGACAGACTAATTACTATGTGTCTTGGGGAAAATATATTTAGATTCATCCTATTTGGAGTTCGTTGAGTTTCTTTGTTTTGCATATTTATGTCTTTTATAAGAGTTGTGAAGTTTTCCTCCATTATATCCTCCACTAATCTTCCTAGCCTTTACTCTTCTCTTTTCCTTCAGGGACACCAGTGATTCTTATATTTGTGTGCTTTGTTTTAACCATCACTTCCCCAAGATCCAATTCAAAATTTTCCATCTTTTTTTGCCATTTGCTCTTTTGTGTATTCAAAATCAGATGTCCTGTCCTCTAGTTCACTTATTCTTTCTTCTGTCTCTTCAAATCTGCTGCTGTGTGTCTCTAGGATATTTTTTATTTGGTCTACAGCATCTTCAATCTTTGTGATATCTGCTATTTTTCTACTTATTATTTAAAATTTCTCTTTATGCTCTTCTAGTGGTTTCTTGATCTCCTTTATGTCATTAGCCATCCCATTCATTTTACTTCATAGAGTTATATGAACATCTTTTATTAATTGTTCCAAAGTCTGTGTCTCCTTCAGAGTTTTAATTTGCTCATTATGCTGGGCTATATCTGTCTGCATCTTGATATGCTTAGTGATCTTCTGGTACCTTTGAGGCATGTAAATAGCTTGATAGGGTTACTTTGGAAGTTGATTTCCTTCCGTAGTATAAAGCTTTGTGTTTGTTAGATGGATGTGGAACAGGATGGTGGGTGTGGGGTGGGACACAACAGTGCAGTGATGGGTTGTGGTGTAGGTATATGCATGGGTTGTGGACCCTGGGCTAGGCTTGTGTGGGGTGTGTGTTACTGGGTTGTGAAGGTGCTGTGCACGGGTTGTGGGGGGTGGGGTGCAGCTCAGGCAGCCCTTGGAGTGCAAAAGAAGGGTATGGCATTTGAGACACAGAGGTAGGGCATGGTGGGAGGCAGATGGGGGAGCTGTACAGATGCACATGGGCCGTTGCACAGGCAGGATGTGGGTGGGCACGTGGAGTGTGTGGGTCGTGGCTATCAAGGTGTAGGGTACAAGGCATAGATGTTGGGACAAAAGGAGGGCAGGGCATGGGTGTGTCCTTGTGCAGGGGGAGGGGTTCAGGGAGATTGGGGTGCAGAGGTGGTGTACAGGTCCCAGGAGTTGCAGGATGTGGGTCAAGGGCAGGTGATGTTGGATACGCATGACCCTGGCATGGATGTGCAGGTTCAGGGTGGGGGTGGTGAGGTTAGGGCAGGGGTGCATGTGTGTGTAGGGTGGGGGCTATGTAGCATCGATGCACATGTAGCACCTGCCAGGTATGGGAGTACGATGTTCTGCTGGGTGGTGTGGTAAGGGTATGCACGCCTGCAGGTCACTGAGTTGAGGTGTAGGCATCAAGAGATCGGTGTATGGATGCGTGGGCAGGGGAGGACGTGGCTGTGCGGGTGTGTGGGGGCGGGGCCCTGGTGTGCACAGGTCTGAGGGGGAAGAGCACTGGTTTCATGCGCGCAGAGCTCAGGGTAGCAGAGGAGGGTTGCATCTGCCTGTGCTGGGGGCAGGTATGGCCAGGATGAGCATGTCTGTTCTTTCTCAGAGCTGGGCAGCATAGCAGGTGTGCATGCATCCATGTGCATTGATTGGCCAGCCAAGGTGCTCATTTACATATGCGCAGAGCTTGGGGCGGGGGAGCGGGGTTGCATGACTGCATGGACTAGGGGAGGGTTTGATCTGGGTATGAAGATGTGTTCTGCAGCCTGGATGTGCAGGCAACCACTTAAAGAGACAGTGAGGGGGAGATGTGGGTTGAGGGCTGGGTGCAGCGGGGGTGTTGGGAGGGGCATGGAGAGACTGTGTGCCTATAAAGGAGAGGTGGTTCTGGCTGGGGCAGGTATGCACAAATGCACAGGGTAGGGGTGTGGGGTGGGGATGTGAGGGATGGGGTTGGGGTGGAGACACTTGGAGCATGGTGGGGGTGTGGGTGACAAGGTTCAGTGCATGGGCTGTAGTGGGAGTCACGGGGCAAGGGCAGTGTGAGTGAGGGTTGCGCACTCAAGGAATGTAGCTTGGCTTACTTCCTTGTTCCCCTCTCCCTGTTCATGTACTCCTGAGGAATTGAGCTTCCAGTTAGAAAGGGGTGCTTTAGGCTGTTTGCACTGGCTGGACAGTCTCTGGTTCTCTGTGTCCCAACTTTTCAGTTTTTGCAACCAAGGCCTCCTTATGTGGTGTAAAAGACCCTCCTAGGTCACTTACACCATGGTATCCCCATCCCAGTTGGCTTCCCATCAATTCTCCAGCTGTTCCTTGGAGCAAGGATGAACTTGACCTGTACTATTCTGCCATCTTCTCAAAACTAACATTCAGTCTTAAACTTCATATCCTATGACTTAAACCAATATAACATGAATATTGCAACTTATGTCATATGATAAGAGGAAAGCAAGATATTTGCTTATGTACAAATACAAATATACTCATAACAAAAGAGGGAGGATTTATTCATACAATCACTGTCCTCATTTCTATAACTGATCATGTGATTGTAGTTCAAACTCATCACAACCTTCTTGTACCACCCATTCCATGTTCCTTTTACTCTCAACAAACATTTCAGCTGGCTATGGTTCTTTGCCATGTGAGGTGGCCCAAATCTTCATTCTTGTAGTTTCTGAGCCATTGTTAGTCATACCTGGATTGTGTTGCTTCAGTTTTCCACTGACTTTAATCACAGGGCAGGGTAGTACTAAGAGCCACCCTAGGGGATATCCTATATTCCAGGAAACTCTTTTTTTTTCCATTGTGTACTTATAGTCCTATTTCCCCTTGATAGTCAGGATCAATCACCCCAGACAGAGCAGTAATCCCCTTTCATGCCTGTTGATTCAGTGGCATGAGTAGCCCAATGTGGCCAAGTGGCACTCTTAACTTCCAGTTCAATGGAATCATTGTTCTGTCTCCTAGTAGTTCCTCCTTTTGGAACTAATGCCTATAGAGTAGCAGAACTTAAGGTTTCAGAGACAGGAAACAAAAATTCTTCTAGTGAATCACTAGGGATGAAAGTGAGTGGTGCCACTTCTATTTCCAACCCTTGATTCCTGGATCTGGCTATGGGAGAAACAGCACCATACAATGGACACTAATTCAAAGCATACACAGCCTCCTGAAGAACACTGCCCCAGCCCTGCAAGGTATTGCCACCTACTTGGCACCTTAATTGGGTCTTCAAAAAGCCATTCTACTGTTCTACCAATCCAGCTGCCTCATGGAAAGACCAGAGAATTCCATGAACACATGCCCATTTCTGCATTTCATTTGCTGTGAAGTGGGTTCCTTAATCAGAATCAATGTGGAATTCCATGATGGTGGATAAGGCTTTCCATATGTCCATGATGGTAGTTTTTGTGGAAGCATTGCATATAGGGAATGCAAATCTATATCTGAAGTATAATTCTATTCCAGTTAAAACAAATCACTGCCCCTTCCATGATGGAAGTGGTCCAATGTAATGAGCTTGCTACCAGGTGGCAGACTGATCACTTTAAGGAATGGTGCTATAATGGGGACTGAGTGTGGGTCTCTGCTGTTGGCAGCTTGGGCACTCAGCAGTGACCCTAGCCAGGTCAACTTGATGAGTGGAAGTCCATGTTGCTGAACCCATGCAGATCCTCCATCCCTAACACCATGTTCACTTTTTTCATGAACCCATTGGGCAATGGCAGGAGAGGCAGAGGAAAGAGGATGACTTGTATCCACAGGATGGGTCACCTTATTCATTTGATTATTAAAACCTTCTTCTGCTGAAGTCACCCACTGATGAGCATTCACATGAGATGCAAACACCTTCATGTTATTTGACCTCTCAGAAAGGTCTATCCACATACCTCTTCCCCAGACTTCTTTGTCACCAATTTTCCAATCATGATCTTTCCATGTCCCTGACCATCCAGCCAAACCATTAGCAACAGCCCAAGAGTCAGTATATAAACATATCAAAGGCCAGTTGACTTTCCAAACAAAATGAACAACCAGGTGTATAACTTGAAGCTCCACCCACTGGGAAGATTTCCTCTCACCTTTAAGGACATCCCAGAAAGTGGTTGTAGTGCTACAGTTGTCCACTTCTGGGTGGTCCCTGTATAGTGAACTGAACCATCTATAAACCAGGCCCGAGTTTTCCCTTCCTCAGTCAACCAACTGTAAGGAACTCCCCAAGAGGCCATGGCTCTGGTCTGGGAAAGAGAAGGTAATGTGGCAGAAGTGGGGGCCATGGGCATTTGGGCCACTTCCTTACTTAACATACTATGCCTTCAGGACCTGCTCAAGCCTTATCTCTTATATACCATTTCCACTTTATGATGAAGTGCTATTGTGCAAGCCCAATTCTATGGTTTTGTGGGTCAGACAACACCCAGCTCATGATAGGCAACTCAGGTCTCATGGTAACTTGGTGGCCCATTATTAAGTGTTCAGTCTCTACTAAGGCCCAGTAGCAGGCTAAAAGCTGTTTCTCAACAGAAGAGAAGTTATCTGCAGCAGATGTTAAGGTTTTGCTCCAAAAATCCTAAGGTTCTGCATTGTGATTCTCTTATAAGGGCCTGCCAAAGGCTCCAGACAGCATCCATATTTGCCACTGACACTTCCAGCACCATTGGGTCTGCTGAATCATGTGACCCAAATGGTAGAGCAGCTTGCATAACAGTCTGGACTTGAAGCAGAGCTTCCTTTGTTCCAGTCCTCACTCAAAACTAGCAGCTTTTCTGGCGACTCAGTAAGTGGGCTGGAGTAGCATACCCAAATGAGGAGTATGTTGCCTCCAAAATACAAAGAGGCCAACTAGATGTTGTGGTTTTTTTTTTTTTTTTTTTCTTTTTGGCCACAGGAAGGACCAGATGTAGTAGCTTATCTTTGACCTTAGAAAGGATATCTCAACATGCCATACACCACTGGCCACCTAGAAATTTCACTGAGGTGGAAGGCCCCTGCATTTTTGTTGGATTTATTTCCCATCCCCTGACATGAAAATGCCTTACCAATGAGTCTAGAGTAGTTACTACTTCTTGCTCACTAGGTCCAATCAATATGATATCATGAATATAGTAGACCAGTGTGAAGTATTGTGGGAGGGAGAAACAATCAATGTTCCTGCAGACAAGATTGTGACAATAGGGCTAGAGAGTTTATATAACCCTGAGGCAAGACATGAAGGTGTACTGTTGGCTTGGCCAGCTGAATGCAAACTGTTTCTATTAGTCCTGACAGTGATTGAGAAAAAAACATTTGCCAGATCAATAGCTGCATACCAGGTACCAGGTGATGTGTTGATTTGCTCAAGCAATGATACAACATCTGGAACAGCACCTGCAATTGGAGTTACTACCTGGTTAAGTTTATGATAATCTACTGCCATCCTCCAAGACCCATCTGTTTTCTGCACAGGCTAAATAAGAGAGTTGAATGGGGATGTGGTGGGAATCACCACTCCTGCATCCTTAGAATATAACTAATCTCTGCAATTCCACCAGGAATCAGGTATTGCTTTTGATTTAATATTTGGCTAAGTAGGAGCAGTTCTAGTGGCTTTCCCTTGGCTTTTTCTACCATAATACCACTCACTCCATGGGTCAGAGAACCAATGTGGGGATTCTGCCTGTTTCTGAGTATGTCGATTCCAATTATGCATTCTGGAACTGGGGAAATGACAACAGAATGGATCTGGAGACCCACTGGACCCATTGTGTGATGGAACTGAGCTACAATGCCATCAATCACCAGATCCCCATAAGCCTTTACTCTGGTGGACCGCAGTAATGTTTTGGATCTTTTGGAATTAATGTCACTTCTGAGACCTGAAATATCAGATCATTTCATTTTCCCAATGCACAGTCACCCTGGTAAAAAGATAAAGCTTTCCTTGGGGAAGGCTGGGAGAAAGGTTAGCAGTGTAAATTTTAGGTAGTGTAAAAGGATCCTTCCCCAAAGGCACCCGGCCCTCCCCTCATTCAAGGGGCACTGGGTCTATAAACTATCTCAAGTCTGGAATTGATTAAGGGGTCATGACTCTCTGTTTTTGTAGTTCAATTTAAACTTTTATTCACTTGACCTAGAATTCTTCTGCTTATACAACTCAAAGAAGAATGTAGTAGACTGTCCTTCTATTTTATTTCTAGTTATCCTCTAATCTACTAGCCAATACCACAAGTCTCTGAGAATTAGATTATTTTGACTGCTGCTTTGAGTCAGCTGTCCATTCGGTGACCTTGCCCACCTTTTCTATGGCAATTAACTGTTGCCATGTGGCTTCTGCCAACTCAGATCATCCTCATTGTGTTTAAGGATTCCAGCTCAGTGACAGCAGTTCCCATAGTAGTGTCTGACCTATGGAGAGCAACTGCAGAGTTCTTCAGGGATTATGGAGTTAGCCTCACAAATTTATTTCTCATGATTCTGGTGAAAGATGTGTCCTTTGGACATTTCTGTGGTATGTGACCAGGTCTTCCATAATAAATCCGCTGTAATGTTCACATCTCTCTGGGCCTCTGGATCCCCTCATCTATATTACACAAGAGGAGTTCTGGCATTTTGACCTCAGGTAATGTTGACCATCTTTTGATCCATGTTTCAGCCAACCATCCACTGTTAATAACCTTTCTACCCCTTGAGCCTAGAATGCAGAATCTCTGCTAGTGGGCTCATACCAATAATTTCAGCTTGATCCAACTTTATATTCCTTCTAACATACCACACATTCAATATCCATTAAATTCCCTTGATTTCTGTCTATACAGATTGTAAAACTCATGCAGTTCTTTGGGAGTATAGTGTACTTCCTCATGGGTCACACGTTGTACCTCACCTTTTGGGACCTGTTGGGACTTTAGGCTAGTTATAGGTCTTGAAGAAAAGAGGGGTGATGGGAGTTGGTCATGAAAAGAAATAGAAGTATCTTTTAAGCCAATTACCTTAGGGCATTTCATTGCAGTTTCATCTGGTGAAACAGGGTTAGTTGCTCCAGATAGAGGAGTGAAGGCTGTTTCCCAGGGGATGTCATTACAGGTTTTGCAGGCATTGAAAGATTAATCTCTTCTGGTGGATGTTGGCTGGCAGATTCCTCTGGGGCTGGGAAGTCTGGGCAGACTGGAAGCCAGGAAGCTATTTTCTCAAGGCAGTCCATTACAGGTATATCTAGCAAACACTCAGTAGATTCCAAGGACTCAATCTCTCCATCACCATCATTATCAAGCTATATACCCCTATCCCACATTTCAGGATCCCATTCTTTTCCAGTTAAATTCCTTACTTTAACAGCAGACATCTGCAAGTTTGAGATTTTACTTTACAATCTAATGGTGCTATTTTGCTTATCTCTCTTGCCACTTCACCCCAGGGGCTGTCACTGCCATCTTGATTATTGGAAACAGATTAATTAGTGCTGTTGAGTATAATTATAGTAGATAAACCCATTTCTAAGATTCTGTTTCTCAAGAACCACTCCAGGTACCAACTTGTATTAGTTAGGGTTCTCTAGAGAAATAGAACCAGCAGGAGATGTCTGTAAATATGAGATTTATAAAGGTGTCTTATGCAACCATGGAAATGTAAGAGCCCAAAATCCATAGGACAGGCTATGAAGCTGGCACACTGATGAAGGGTCTGGATGAACTCCACAGGACAGCCTCGCTGGCTGAAGAAGCAGTGAAAGAGTCTTTGTTCTTCCTTAAAAGATTTCAACTGATTGGATTTTCTCATTTCTGGGAGACATGCCTTGGTTGAGTGTAGATATAATCTGCCACAGCTGCAACCAACCAGCCTTCCAGTTTATCAACCAGACACAAAATATCTTTGCAGCAACAGTCAGGTCAGTGCTTGCCTGACGAGATAACTGGGCATCATCAGTTGGCCAAGTTGACACCAGAACCTAGCCATCACAGATGGTATGTGAATAAAATAGCTTTTTTAAAAAAGAAGAAAATACATTAAAAAATTTAGGTTAAAATAAGTTTAGGAAATGTTTTAGTAAGCACATTAAATTGGTGTCTTGTCTGTATGAGTTTTTAGAATTTTTGGTATTTGTATGTACTTGGTGAATCACACCAAAGATTCTGGCAGCATAAAGCCAGTTTCAAAATTATTTGAAGAGATAAATGACTTATTTTTTTCCTGGGGCATCTTATAGGAATACGATTAAGTGGGAAACACATTTAAAGATAATGAGCCAATATTAGGATAAGCTCTTATTTAGATATCTGAATATTTTCTTAAAATTTCATCCTTTTGTATTTGTTTTTTATAAATAAACTTTTCATCTTAGAATAGTCATAGATTTGCAGAATTATTAGAAAGATAGTATGGAGAGGTTCTGCATAACACACACTCAATTTCATTTTTATTACTATATCATATTAATATTATACATTAGTCACAATTGATGGACCAATGCTGATAAATTATTATTAATGGAAGTCCATGTTTTAATTAGACTTCCTCAGATTTACCTTAATGTCCTTTATCTGTTCCAAGATTAAATCTAAGATATAATTTATATTTAGTCATCACATCTCCTTAGGCTCCTCTTAGTTATGACAGTGCTCCCAATTTTCCTAGTTTTTGATGAACTTGACAGTTTTGAGGAATATTGGCCAGATATTTTGTAGAATGTCTTTCAATTGGTACTTTTCTGATATTTTTCTCATTATTAGACTGGGGAACTGTGTTTTGGGAAGAAGAACACAGAGGTAAAATGCAATTCTCAGTACATAATATTAAGAACACATACCACCAATATATTTTATCTTGATCATTTGGCTCAAAGTAATTTTTGTCATGTTTATCCAATATAAAGTTTCTTTTCATTTTTTCTCTCTTTCTACATGTAAGCAGTGAGGAGTTAAGTTCTACCACCTTAGAAGCAGTTCATATATAACTTTATTCCTAATTTACTGAATTTTATTTTTTTATCATGAGTAGGTGTTTGATTTTTGTCAAAAGTTTTTCCTACATGAATTGAAATGGTCATATGGTTTTTCTTCTGTATCCTGTTGATATAATGACATATCACATATTTCTGAGTGTTGAACCAACATTGCATACCCACTTTAAATAAAGCCCACATTGTCACGATGCTAATTCTTTTTCGGATTTTGTATATTCTATTTGCTAATGTGTTGTTGAGGACTTTTGCATGTATGTTCATAAGAAATATCAGTCTGTAGTTTTACTTGCTTGTATGTCTCTTGGTGTGCTGTCCTCATAGAATGAGTTTGGAAGTATTTCCTCTGCTTCTATTTTCTGGAAGAGATTGTAGAAAATCGGTATCATTTATTTTTTAATGTTTGGTAGAATTTATTGGTTGAACAATGTGGGCTTGGTGATTTCTTTTTGGAAAGGTAATCAATAACTGCTTCAAGTTTTTTAAAAACTATAGAGCTATTCAGGTTATCTATTTCTCCTTGTATGACTTTTGGTAGTTTGTGTAGTTTAAGGAATTGGTCCATTTCATCTGAGTTTATCAAATTCATGGGCATAGTGTTTAATTTTGTATTCCCTTATTATTCTTTTAATGTCCATTAGGTCAATATCAATGACACTTCTTTCATATTTAATACAAGTAACTTGTGTCTTCTCTCTCATTTTCTAGATTGGCATGGCTAGTTGTTGAATGATTTCATTGATGTTTTCAAAGAATCATCTTTGATTTTGCAAACCATTGATTTCTCCTCTTTTGCTATTTCTTTACTTCTGATTTTTTCTCTAGTTTTTTAGGATGTAATCTTAGATAATTTATTTTAGATAGTTCTTATTTTCTATTATAAACATTTAATGCTATAATTTCCCCTTATGTAACACTTTCACTGTATCCTAGAAATTTTGATAAGTTTCATTTTCATTTTTATCTAGTTAAAATATTTCCTAACTTTTATTGATACTTCTTTGACGTATATGTTATACAGAATTTCGTTGTGCTTTGTTGAATTTACACACATTGGCGGTGGGGATGTTTCCATCTATGTGTATATTATTATCTAGTTAATTCCTTTGTGGTATGAAACTGTAATTTGTATGAAATTACTATTTTAAAATTTCTGAGGTGTTGCTTAATGTCAGAATGTGGTCTATCTTGGTGAACGTCCATTGTAAGCTTAAGAAGGATATGCATTCTCCTATTATTGGATGGGCTGTTTTATAAATGTCAATTAGATCAAGTAGATTGAGAGCACCCTGCAGTACAGCTATATCTTTAATGATATTCAGCCTGATTGACCTATCAATTACTGAAAGAAGGGTGTTGCAGTTTCAAACTATAGAGCATTCGTCTATTTTCCCTTTCAGTTCTGTCAGTTTTTATCTCATGTATTTTGATGCTCTGTGGTAAGGTGCACATATGATTGGGATTGCCATGTCTTCTTGAAGAATGACTCCTTTATCATTATATAATATCCTCTTTATCCCAGACAATTTTCCTATTTCTGAAACCTGCTTTGTCTGAAATTGATATATCTACTCCAACTTCCTTTTGATTAGTGTTAGCATAGCATTTCTTTTTCCAGCACTTTACCTGTAATCTACTTATGTCTTTATATTTAAAGTGGGTTTCTTGTAGATAACATAATGTTAGCTATGGTTTTTATTCCTTGGCAATATCAATCTTTTATTTGGTATATTTAGAGCACCCCATTTTAAATTATTATTTGTGTGTTTGCAGTCCTATCATGCATGTTTGTAACTCTTTGCAATGTATTGCCAGAGGCTTCTATTTTTGTCTTCTCTGGTACTAACCGAGCAGTTAATATGTATTTTTTAATTTCCTCTTTTACCCTGTTAATTTATACTTCTTTTTTTTTTTCCATTTTTTTTTCCCCATGGGCAGGCACCAGGAATCGAACCCGGGTCCTCGGGCACAGCAGGCAAGCGTTCTTACCTGCTGAGCCACCGTGGCCCGCCCTAATTTATACTTCTTTAAAAACTTCTAGTCATTGCCTTAAAGTTTACAACATACATTTTGAACTAAGTTCACTTTCAAATAACACTATGCCATTTTAAGTTGCTGTATGGGTAGCTAGCTTTATAAGATAGAGTATTATCAATTATTGCTTTCCATTCATTGTGATATTGCTGCTGCTGATGTCACTTATCCATATTCCACAATCTCCCAAGACATTGTAGTATTATTTTAAGCAGTTATCTTTCAGACCAATTAAGATTAAGAAAGATAAAAGATATTATTCTACCCGTATTTATTCTTTCCTTGACACTATTCCTTTCTTTATGTAAAGGAATTGCTGACATATCATTTTCCCTGTTTCTGATGAAATATTTTCTTTTTTCTTGTGGGGAAGATCAGCAGGTGATGAATTCCTTCAATTTTGTTTGGGAAAGTCTTTGTTTCTCCTTCACTTGGCAAGGATGAATTTGCTGCATACAGCATCCTAGGTTGGTAGGGCTCTGGTTTTCCAGCAATTTAATATTTCATTCCACTTTTTTCTGGCTTTTATGACTTCTGAGGAGAAGTCCACTGTAATTCTTACCCTTGATTCTCTACATGTAAGGCATTTTATCCCCTCCAGCTTGTTTCAATATTTTCTTTTATTCTTTGATTTTCTGAAGTTTGGACACCATCTGCTTAGATGTAGTTGTAATGGCATTTATTATTCCTGGTGTTTTCTCAAGTTTCCAGGAACTGTAGTTTAGTATCTTTACCAATTTGGGGAAGTTCTTGGCTATTGTTACTTCAAATATTTGTTCTGCTTTGTTCCTTCTCTTTCATTTTTTCCTTTGGTTTTCCAAGTATGCACAGTTAAACCTTTTGAAATTGTCTTGAATTTCATAGATGTTATGTCATTGTATTTTTTCCATTTTATTTATTCCCTTTGCATTTCATTATGGGGCACTTCTATTAACCTATCTGCGAGCTCAGTGATTCTTTTCTCAATTATGTTCAGACTACTGCATCAAAGACAATATTTATGCAACAGTGTTTTTTATTTCTAGTATTTACTTTAGAGACTTTAGAATTTCCTCCTATCTGATTATATTAACCATTTGTTTTTGCACATTTCCTACTTCTGCTATTGGAGCCCTATACATATTAATTTTAGCTTTTTAAAGTTTCCTGTGTGATAATTCTAACATCTTTGCCATGTCTGAGTGTGGGTCTGATGCTTGCTTTGTCTTTTCAGATTGAGTGCATGCTGCCTTTTGCTGTATCTTGAAATTTTATGTTGAAAATGGGGCATATTGTATTATATAATAGATGTTCAGGAACATAGGTTTCTAGTGTAAGGATTTATATTAATCTGGCCAGGAGTTGAGCAATGTTTGATTTTTGCAGTAACTACAGATACCAAAGGCTTGAAATTCCTTCAGTGTTCTTGGTTTTGTCTCCACCTTACTCTGAGCTTCCTTAGGTACTCGTTCTCAGAAAAAGTCTTTACTTTGCAGCTTTTTCAGCTGTAATCCAGTTATACTGGAGTTCTGTTGTGGTTGTGATAAGGAAAAGGGAAGGTATTGTATAATTTTCTTATTAAATAATATTTTTTATTGGGTCTATGTCTCTAGTCTGTGACTTTCACAATGGTTTCTTCTTGTATATAATCCCACATCTCCTTAGATGAGATAGGGAAGCCTAGAGGGGTTTGGAGTGAGAGGAATATATTCCCCTCACAGCCATGGTACAAGATTCTGATATAGTCTTTCCCCTTAGAATGCAGGCCTTTGTCATGGAGAAGCTTCTGACCAATATTTCACAATGATTATTCCTCTTTTACCTCTGCCAGAGCTAGGAGGCTCACTGTGAGAAGCTGGTTGAGTTTCCTGGAGTTATGACACATAAAAGTGTTGATTTCCACCCCACCCTGGGACTGAGACACCCCCCTCGACTGTGGCCCTGAGGAGTTTCTCACTCTAATTCTAGTCCACACTCACAATCCAGCAATTTATCAAAATTGCCATTTTATTGTTCCTACCAGTTAATGGCTTCAGAGGCTCCTGCTCTACATAAGCAGATGTAGTTTGTAATTCTGTGATTTTGCTTTTCTCTCCAGATTTCAAGGGTGTGCCCTGCAATCTCAGTTCTTTTATGGGTCCAAGAAGAGCTGCTGTTTTTCAGTGTTCTCCAGCTTTTTTTGTTGTTGTTGAAAGCATAGGAGTGAGGACTTCCAAGATTTTACCTGTCAGATTTGAAACCAGAAGTCCCTCCCTTCATTCATTTTTATTTTATTATTGCTTTTACAATCATTAGTTTTGATATTAATCTTTGCACTCTTGAGGAAGAGAATTCTTTTTTTAAAAATGTATTTATTAATTAAAAAAATAAGAAACAAAATAAAACAACATACATAATCAGTAATTCACAATATCATCACCTAGTTCCATATTCATCATTTCTTAGAACATTTGCATTAATTCAGAAAAAGAAACAAAAAGACAATAGAAAAAGAAATAAAATGAACACAGGAAAGAAAAAAAAAAGGATTATACCTATCATACCCCTTACCCCTTGCCTTCATTGATCACTAGCATTTCAAACTAAATTTATTTTAACATTTGTTCCCCTATTATTTATTTTTATTCCATATGTTCTACTCATCTGTTGACAAGGTAGATAAAAGGAGCATCAGACACAAGGTTTTCACAATCACACAGTCACATTGTTACAGCTGTATCATTATTCAGTCATCCTCAAGAAACATGGCTACTGGAACACAGCTCTACATTTTCAGGCAGTTCCCTCCAGCCTCTCCATTACATCTTGAATAACAAGATGATATCTACTTGATGCATAAGAATAACCTCCAGGATAACCTCTCGACTCTGTTTGGAATCTCTCAGCCATTGACACTTTGTCTCATTTCCCTCTTCCCCCTTTTGGTCTAGAGGGTTTTCTCAATCCCTTGATGCTAAGTCCCAGCTCATTCTAGGGTTTTTCTCAATCCCCTGATGCTGAGTCTCTGCTCATTCCATGATCTCTGTCCCACGTTGCCAGGAAGATCCACACCCCTGGGAGTCATGTCCCACCTAGAGAGGGGTAGGGTGGTGAGACTGCTCGTTGTGTTGGCTGGAAAGAGGGGCCACATCTGAGCAACAAAAGAGGCTCTCTTGGGGGTAACTCTTAGGCCTAAATTTTAAGTAGACTTGACCTATCCTTTGCGGGGTTAAGTTTCATATGAACAAACCCCAAGACTGGGGGCTCTGCCTATAGCTTTGGTTGTCCACACTGTTTGTGAGAATATCAAGAATTCAACTTGGTGAAGTCGAATTTCTCCCTGTTAGGAAGAGAATTCTTACTTAACCGAATATAGGAATGATATATGAGAGATGAGTGGTCAGAGCTAAGTGCTATGACACTCTAATTACATAACTAATTTCAAAGCAATTTTACATGTTATTTAAAGCAACTCCCCATGCTACCCCCCCTCCATGCCCACAATTTTAATCTTTGAAACAAGTATCTGACTTAAGCTTCTCTTGGTTTTTTTTTTTTTTTTCTTTTCATTTTCACTATTCTCTAAACTACTAGGAACGAATTGGCTTGGAAGAGGTAATATTTATGCCACAGGTGGACATGAAGTTAACAGGCTTATCTCCACTTAGGTCAATAAGTTATTAAGGCTTACCACTGACCTACTTGAAAGATGAAACAGGTGGATCCAAAAGGTGGTGATTTGAGGCATGCTATTCCACCCGTCTTCCAATGATTGTTTCCTCACTTTATGTATCTATTTAAAATTATCCTCTCTGAGAGTTTTTCTATGGTTGCTATTTAAGTAGTGTTCTTTCCATGATTTTCTATTCCTTTGCTCTACTCTAAATTTTTTATAGCCGTCTTCACTGTCTAACATAATACTACACATTTGTGTGTTTCTCTGGGTCCTGTAGAAATAAGCTCCTTGAGAACAAGGAAGTAACTTTCATGTATTGTTGTATCCTCAAAGTGTAAAATAGTGCCCAGCGCATAGTAGATACTCAATAAATTTGTGTTGAAAGAAGAGATGAACAAATATTAATTAAAATTAATTACTTATATTGGTCAATGAAGAGGGGATTTTCATTGTGGCTAATTTCAAATAGTCATAAACAAGCTTGGAGTATCTTAGAAGTCATCTGGTTCAATTTTCTTCCTCCAAAGAAGATTGTACACCCTCTGCTTGAACATCTCTAATAAAAAAGAGACATACCTCTTGAGATAGGACTTTCCATGTATGAAAATTATAATTCTTAAGAAGGAGGTTCCTTGAGTGATTTCAAATACCATTTCATGGTAACTGCTTCCCTCATCCTCTGTTCAGTTCAGAAATTTGGATTAACACTGAATCCAGGATTTACAGTAACTTGTTCCCAGAACTTCTAAGAGCTTCTAAAATTGGATTTCATTTTAGTCATTGCTGCCCCCTGAGTAATAACTCATTTAATCAATAAATTTTCCCTTATTGTATTTTCAATCTACTGTGTCTAAAAGTATCTCACATAATTATTAATGTATAAACAGTTATTCATCCTTCACCCTATGCTTTCCTCTAGTGTCTGCTTTAAATTCTTCCCTTCAAAGACTGTCACCCACCTTCTACCATTTCAGAAAGGTTTCCTTTTACTATCACTACTCCTTCCTCCAAATACAGACCTGACTACAATTTCTCTTATGAAGTTCAACAATATCCTTGTAATTCCCAAATCCAAAGAGAAAGTATCTTCATGTAATTCCCAATCCAAGTGATACTTGATGTTTTTACATTCTCTTACTTTGTTCTTCTTAACTCTATACACATCGGTGCTTTTCTGGCCTGTCTGACCACAAGGCTTATAACATGCCTTTGATGACTCCCCAATTTATTTTTCATCATTTACTAATAGTGTCATCTCTGGTGGTTTTCTTTATCTTTACCATTTGCTCAATCTGTATGTACTTTGGTGATTATCTCATCTCTTGAGATTATATTAGCTACAGAACTGACCACTGCTGAATCTATCTTTCTTGGCAAGATCATCTTGTTTAACTCTGTATCAACATAAGTAAATTCTTCACAGATATCGTCACTTTGGTAGTGATGTACTATGATCATTGCAAAGTGAATATTTCCAGCCTGTGCTTCAATATCTTCCCTTTTCTCACTCCTATTGCTCTCAGTCTCACTGTCTGGTTTATTAATCTTAATCTTACCATGTGCTCCTTTTTTTAGGCATTAGCATCAAGAGGTATTGAAGTCAGAAGGCTGGGAGTTATCTAAGATGCCTTAATTACTTCCTTTAGCATCTGTTCAGTTTATTTTCTCTACTCTACCTTGAGGACTTAGATTTCCTTGCACCCCTTATTCTCCCTCAGTGAATGCTAAAACATTGTTATTTTTTAATCCCCTCTGCAACTTCAATTGCAGGTATCAGACACCCTTTGCCAGATCTCTGAGGTGGCCTTCAGCCTGAAAGCCCACGGCAAAGCAACCTTTTGAATGTCAGACCTTGGAAGAAAACATAGCCAATCAATATGCTCCCAAGAAGATCTAGTTTCTTAAGTCATTATGAAGCCCTTAAGGAGAGAAAGAGGTTAAACTTTTGCCCAGATGAATATTAAACTAAAAATAATTTTTAAAATGTTTTAAAAATTAACTTTAAAAATAAATTTTAAAAAAGTCATTTTTTTCTTTCAGCCACAGAGAGTCACTTCAGTTGGCTTGACAGCACTGCCTGAATAATATGAGCCCAGGAGTTGGAGGAGAAGGGGCATCTTTGCTGAATGCAATCCTTGTTCTTCCTCCTGTACCCCAGAGATGGTACATTAATCAGTCCCAGTTGACTATCACTCTTCTTCCACTCTTTAAATAATACCTTAACCAAAATGTGGGCCAATGCAGATGAAAAGGCTCCATATAGAAAGCTCATGGGAGAGAGGATATACTTATAGAAGTCTGATCTAAAGAGGCTGAGGTGGGTGTGAGTATGCTGGAGTTTTATTTCTGTTCTTTTAACTGATTCCTTTTAAATCTTGGAACACTAACTTCAGAACTAATACAGCTGGAACGGGTCTTAAAAAAAACAAACACCTTATTTTAGAAATGAGAAACTGAGGCCAAGAGAGACAAATGATAATGTCAGCATAAGGGGTTTTTATCCCAGCAAATGATTTGCTAAACCAAGTTATTTGAGTCAAATAATAGCATTCTATTTAAGATCTGTTTTCTCAGCACCTAACCTTTATTCAGTTCCTTGACATTTGGCCACTACTCATTTGAAAGTGCTCTTGTGTGTTAATGATAGATTCATAGTCACCAAAGTCTTTTGTACTTTTTGAACATCCTGAATAATTTACATAATGGACACCACATTTTTAATGACAGTTTCTTCTGTGTTTGACTGACTTAAGTGTTCTTTCTTTTTAACTATTCTATATGCAGTAGTGTGCCAGCAAATGTTTAACAACGGGCTCTCAGGGGGTGGGGAAAGCCCTGATTGGTAGTTTTGCGAAGTCTATGGTTAAATATTCCTACCATGGTTTAGTTCAAGCTATCAAAATGAGAAGTCAATGAATGCAGGGTTGGGAAAAGATGTGCAAAATCCCCTCAGGCAAGCCTGTTCAAGCTATTACCAAAACACCACTGCAATCCCCGTTAGATTCAGTCCCTGGATCGCTCATTTTCTCTCTCTTTTCACAAACTCACCACTTATGTACTTATTAATTTTTTCATATGACTAACACTTATTTTTCTACAGTTAAGCATTTCTGTTTAGTTTCTGTCTAGCATTTCCATCTGTTAACTGCTCTAAATCATAAATCGTAGTTTCCATGTGACTCAAATCATTGTTCTCTCCCAACAAATTGCCCCTCTAATTTGCAATTTTCTGCATCTCCAAATTTCTGATCAACTAAGGATGAGACTTCACAACCTTCACCCCTGGCTTTTTTTCCCTCATTGCCCCCATATCTAGCCAATACTTAAATCCTCTTAAATCTATACTCACATTAACTCTTGCATCCAAATTCTCCTTTTCTTTACTTATGACTCCCAGATTAATTGGATCACTGAAATGGAACCAAAGTATTTTCCTGTCTCAAACATGTTTAACAAATGCACCATTATAGTTACTATGATAAGTAACTCTATCTAAAGATAAGAATATTCTATTTTCCACTGCAAAAATACCTAAAATATCTCCCAGAGAGCATCCCTTCAAATATATAAAGGACTCACTCTTTTGTAGGTCAGAAGTCTGACATTGTATCTGGGTTTTCAGCTCAGGTTATGACAAGGCTAAAATTAAGCTGTCACTCCAAGTTCTCTTCTGGGACCCTTGGAGTGGCAATCATCTTCTAAGCTCATGTTTGTTGTTGGAAGAATTCATTTCCTTGAGTTTGTAGGATTGAGGCTTCTGTTTAGTTGCTAACTAGGGTTGCTCTCAGCTTTTTTTTTTTATATTTTTATTGACAAATCACACACATACAGTCCATACAGTGTGTAAAATCAATGGCTCATGATATCATCACATAGTTGTGTATTCTTCACCATGATCATTTTTAGAACATTTCCATCACTGCAGAAAAAGAAATAAAAAGAAAAAAACCTCATACATCCCATTCTCCTTACCCCTCCCTCTCACTGACCACTAGTATTTCAATCTATCCAATTTATTTATCCCTCATCCCCCTATTATTTGTTTATATTTTTACTCATCTGTCCATACACTGGATAAAAGGAACATCAGACACAAGTTTTTCACAGTCACACAGTCACATCATAAAAGTTATATCATTATATAATAATCTTCAAGAATCAAGATGGAACACAGCTCAACAGTTTCAGGTACTTCCCTCCACCGCTCCAATACACCAAAACTTTATATCTATATAAAGCATAAGAATAACCTCCAGGATAACCTCTTGATTCTTTTTTGAAATCTCTCAGTCAGTGAAATTTTACTTTGTGTCATTTCTGTCTTTCCCCTTTTGGTCAAGAAGGTTTTCTCAATCCCATGATGCCAGGTTCTAGCTCATCCCAGGAGTTCTGTCCCATGTTGCCAGGGAGATTTAAACCCCTGGGAGTCATGTCCCACTGGGTGGCCAGGGCAATGAGTTCATATGTCGCTTTGGCCTAGAGAGAGGACACACCTGAGCAACAAAGGAAGTTCTCCAGAGGTGACTTTCAGGAATAATTTTAAGTAGGCTTAGCCTATCTTTTGCAGGAATAAGTTTCATAGGGACTGTGTTGGTTTGCAAGCTGCTGGAAAGCGATATATCACAATTGGAGTGGATTTTATAAAGGGAAATTTAATAAATTACAAGTTTACAGTTCTAAGGAAGTGCAAGTGTCCAAATTAAGTCACCAACAAGAGGTTACCTTCACTCTAGAAAGGATGATGGATCAGGAACACCTCTGTCAGCTGGGTAGTCACATGGCTGGCATCTGCTGGTCCTGTGCACCTGGGCTCCATTGCTTTCAGCCTCCGTTCTTGTGGAAGTTCCTCACGATATCATCAGGACTGGCTTTCATCTCTGGGCTTCTCTTGGCTCTTTCCAGCTTCTGGATTGCTTAACATCTCATGGCAATGTCTGCTGGGCTCCAAGCATCTCTAAACATCTACATATCTGTTTTCCATGTGTCTGCATCAGCTCTGCTCTGAAGTTTCTGTCAACCCTGTCATTTCTGACTCTCTCCAAAATGTTTCCTCTTTTAAAGGATTCCAGTGTCTAGTCAAGACCCACCTGGAATGGGTGGAGTCACATCTCCATCTAATCAAAGGTCTTACCTACAATTGGGTGTGTCACATCTCCATGGAGATGATCTAATCAGAAGTTTGCAAATTAAAGTGTTGAATCAGGGTTAAAAGAAATGGCTGCCCTTACAAGATTGAATCAGGATTAAAACATGGCTTTTCGGGGGGTAATTAATCCTTTCAAACCGGCATGTTTCACCCCCTGGACCCCCAAAAAGACATGTTTTTTCCATATACAACATACATTCACTCTGTCACAAGATCACAAAGCCTACATTTCAGTATAATACAAATCAATACAAAGTTAAAACCAGTATAAAATCTAGACAAAGTCATTTACAGTCATGGTCTGTTCTATGACAAATATTTTCTTGACATTCTGGGTGTATAAAACACAGAACAAGTTAACTGCTGACAATATACTAAGGAGGGACAATCATAGGATACATGTTTCCATTTCCACAGGGAGAATTTGGAAGGAAAACACGGGTCACAGGACTCAAACAGTTTTGAAAACCTGCAGGACAAACTCCATTGGATTTCAAAGTTTGAGAGCAATTTTTCCTTGGGGCTTTAGAAAGTGGCAGTCCCAACCTTTTCAAGGGCCTATGCAGTGGCCTTGCTCTCTCTCTCCAAATGCTGGGATGAGTTGCCACACTGGGGCTCATTGAGGGGACTACCTTTTCCTCAGCTCCACTTTTGTCATATGTTAGGGCCATATCCAGACTCTCTGCCATCTCCGGGGCACACACTCAATCCTCCAAAACAATAGGGTGTCAGCCAGGCTCCCTTGAATCCCCATATATGTGTTCCACCCTCTCCAAGGCCTGAGGTAGCACAATCCTTCCTGAGCATTGAGGTGGAAGACCCACGCTCTGCTTCTGGGGCAAATTCACCCTTTCCACATTTAGGGTTGGCACACTCTCCTGGCCCAATGTTTCCTGGCTTCAGACCACTTTTGACTACTGTAACTTCATAATGTTCTTTAAAGTTAGGTAGTATGAGCCCTCCTACTTCATTTTTCTTTCTCAAGATATTTTTAGCTACCTGTGGCACAACTGCCCTTCCAAATAAATTTGGTTATTGGTTTTTCTATTTCTGCAAAGTAAGTTGATGGGATTTTAATTGGTATTGCATTGAGCCTATACATTAATTTGGGTAGAATCGACATCTTAACTATATTTAGTCTTCTAATCCATGAACACGTATGCCCTTTCATTTATTTAGGTCTTCCATTATTTCTTTTAGCAGTTTCTTGCAGTTTTCTGTGTATATGTCTTTTGTATACTTAATTAAATTTTTCTTAAGTATTTGACTTTTTTGGTCGCTATTGTAAATGGAATTTTTTTCTTGATTTCCTCTTCAGATTGCTCATCACTAGTGGATAGAAACATTACTGATTTTGTGGCATTGATCTTATACCCTGCCACTTTGCTGTAGTAATTTATTAGCTCTAGTAGCTTGGCTGTAGATTTTTCAGGATTTTTGACATATAGTATCATGTCATCTGCAAACAGTGAGAGTTTCACTTCTTCCTTTTCAATTTGGATGCATTTTATTTCTTTCCCTTGTCTAATTGCTCTGGCTAGAACTTCCAACACAATGTTGAACAACAATGGTGACAATAGGCATCCTTATCTTGTTCCTAATCTTAGAGGGAAAGCTTTCAGTCTTTCCCCATTGATATGATGTTAGCTGTGGTTTTTTCATATATTCCTTTTATTATGTTGTGGAAGTTTCCTTCCATTCTTATCCTTTGAAGTGTTTTCATCAAGAAAGGATGTTGAATTTTGTCAAGTGCCTTTTCTACAACAATCAAGATGATCATGTGATTTTTCTGCTTTGATTTGTTGATATGGTGTATTACATTAATTGATTTTCTTATGGTGAACCAGCCTTACAGACCTGGAATAAATTCCACTTGGTCATGGTGTATAATTCTTTTAATGTGCTGCTGGGTTTGATTTGCAAGTATTTTGTTGATGATTTGTATATGTATATTCATTAAAGAGATGGGTCTGTAATTTTCTTTTCTTGTAGTATCTTTGTATGGCTTTGGTATTAGGGTGATGTTGGCTTCATAGAATGAGTTAAGTAGCTTTCCTCCCTCTTCAATTTTTTGAAGACATTGAAACAAGATTAGTACTAATTCCTTCTTGAATGCTTGGTAGAATTCACATGTGAAGCCATCTGGTTCTGACCCACAATCTCTTTCATTGTGATTGGTTTGTTGAGGTCATCTATTTCTTCTTGAGTCAATGTTGGTTGTTTATGCCTTTCTAGGAATTTGTCTGTTTCATCTACATTGTCTATTTTATTAGCATATAGATGCTTATAGTATCCTCTTATTACCTATTTTATTTCTGCATAATTAGTGGTTATGTCTCCTTTTCCATTTTGGATTTTATTTATTTTCAACCTCTGCTTTTTTTTTTTTTGGTCTATCTAGTCAAGGGCCCATCGATTTTACTGATTTTTCTCAAAGAACCAACTTCTGATTTTGTTTTGTTTCATTTTTTTTTTTGCATAGGAAGGCACTGGAATCAAACCCAGATCTCTGGCATGGCAGACAAGAACTCTGCCACTGTGCCACCATTGCCTGCCCTCTGGAATATTTTTATGTCTCAAGTTTATTTATTTCTGCTGTAATCTTCTTATTTCCTTCCTTTTATTTGCTTTGGGGTTGGCTGGTTTACTGTTCTTTCTCTAGTTCTTCCAAGTTTACAGTTAACTCCTCCATTTCTTCTTTCTTCTTTTTTAATATAGGCATTGAAGGCAATAAATTTTCCTCTCAGCACTGCATCCATCAATTTTTTATGTTGTGTTTTCATTTTCATTTGCTTTGAGATATTTACTAATTTCTCTTATTTCTTCCTTACCTATTGGTTTTTTAAGAGTGTTGTTTAGCCTCCATATATTTGTGAATTTTCTGATCTTCTGTCTGTTATTGATTTTCAGCTTCACTTCATTATGATCCAAGAGAGTGTTTTGTATGCTTTCAATCTTTTAAAATTTATTGAGACTTGCTTTGTGACCCACCATATAGTCCGTCCTTGAGAATGATCCATGAGCACTTGAAAGGAATGTGTATCCTGCTGTTGTGGGATATAATGTTATGCAAATATCTGTTGAGTCTAGTTCATTTATCATATTGTTCAAAAGTTCTGTTTTCTTATTGGTCCTCTGTCTAGATGTTCTATCCATCGACAAGAGTGGGGAATTAAAATTTCCAACCATTATGGTAGAGGGTCTACTCCTTCCTTTTTCTATCTATCAGTAATGCTTCCTTTAGTATTTCTTGGAGAGCTGGTCTCTTAATCACAAATTCTCTCAGTGATTGTCTGAAAATGTTTTAATTTCCCTCATTTTTGAGGGACAATTTTGAGTGATACAGAATTCTTGTTTGACAGCTTTTCTCTTTCAGAATTTTAGATATATCAAACCAATTCCTTCTTGTGTCCATGGTTTCCACTGAGAAATCCACACATAGTCTTATCAAAATTCCCTTGTATGCAATGGATTGCTTTTCCCTTATTGCTCTCAAAATTCTCTCTTTGTTTATAGCATTTGACAATCTTATTCGTAACTTTCTTAGACTATGTCTATTTGGATCTATTCTGTTTGGGATACACTGCACTTCTTGAATCTGTAATTTTATGCCTTTCATAAGAGAAGTGAAATTTTCAGTGATTATTTCCTCCATTTATCTTTCTCTTCCTTTTCCCTTTTCTTTTACTTCTGAGACACCCACAACATGTATCTGTGTGCTTCATGTTATCATTCAATTCCCTGAGACCCTGCTCATATTTTTCCATTCTTCTCCCCTCCCCTTTTTTTTGTGGGTTGGATTTCAGATGCTCAGTCCTCTTATTCACTAATTCTTTCTTCTGCCTCTTCTAATCTATTATTGTAGGTTTCCATTGTTTTTCATCTTTTCTATTGCACCTTTCATTTCCTTAAATTCCGTGATTTGTTGTTTCAGACTTTCAAGTTTTTCTTTTTGTTCACCTAATGTCTTCTTTATATCCTCCCTCAACTCATTGATTTGACTTTTGATGAGATTTTGCATGTCTGTCTGAACATCCTGAATTAATTGTTTCAACTCCTGTATTTCATTTGGAGTATTGACTTGTTCCTTTCACTGGGTGATATCTTCAATTTTCCTAGTATGATCTGTTATGTTTTGCTGGTGTCTAGGCATTTGATCTCCTTAATTAGTTTATTCTGGAGGTTGTTTTCACTCTTTTACCTATGGTTTTCTTTCTGGATGGCTTTGTTCTCTATCTGTTCCTTGATATTCAGTTCAACTTATTCTAGACCTCTAACATAGGGTCTGTTTAACTGATCAGAATTTTTCAGTTCTTGTTTTTCTGTTTCTTGCCCTGCCTATATGAAGCCTTTTTTTTTTTCATGAGGGTCTCCTCAGATACAGACCCCAGTCAGATTTTCCCATACCATACAGGCCTACATCTCATAAGGAGAGTGTAGCCAGCATCAGTTTTCCCAGAGGATGAGACCTAACAGGTTGTCAGACTTTCCAAAGAAGCCTCTAAACTCTGTGCTATTCCTATCCTGCCAGCATGCCCACAGTTTCCCACTAGATTAATGTGATGTAGTGCCTTTAATTTCAGCAGACTTTCCCTGCCAGGGGCATGGTTGAGACAGAGGTAAGGTAGTAGGAAGTCTTTAATTGCTTCCGTTTTCCGGTAACTGTGGCCAAATTCCTTGAAGGAGGGATTTTACTTGAGCTGGGCCTCACCCCCTTTTTCTTGGGGTAGATACACACTTTAGCAAATTAACTCCTTCCACCTGACTAGCTACTTTGTCTCTCAGACAAGCTTATTTCTGCCCTTGTCTCGACCAAAGCGCTGGAGCCTGAGAGTACTTCCAATTCTATCTAATGAGCTTTTAAAGGAGTTAAAAAAGAACAAATAAGCCTTTTCAGAGCCAGACCCCTGATCCTTAAGAGCTCAAGTTGATTCATCATTCTATGTATCTCCAGGCTCTACATACCTCTTTTCTTGGGTTCCAGCTCTTTTCCAGTATTTTGTGCTGTCCAACTCAAAAAGCTCCTGCTTTTTTCTTCCCCATCAGCCCCCCACCCCCTCTCTGCTGGGGCAAAAACTCCTAGTTCCTTAGTGCATATTTGAGGTTTATCTATGCTAGGTGCCTATTTTCAGTAGTCAGAATTTTTAAATTAATTCTGCAATTGTAGCTAGCTTGAGTTAAGCCTTTGCTGCTAGTAAAGTCTATTTCCTTTCCCGCCATGCCCATGGAGGAGGGGTGCTTGTCTTTACAGCTTGGGAGACTTACAGTTTGGCATGGGATCTCAGCCATTCCCCTGGTCCAGACTGGTTTATGCTGTATGTCCAGTCACTGATCTTCCCCCAGCAGCAGTTCTGTACTGGTCCTGGCTATTTACTAGCTGCCCTTGAGCTGCTCTCAGCTTTTAAATGCTAACTATGTTACTTGTCTCATGGCCACATCCATCTTTAACCCAACAATAGTGCATCACATTCTCATGTTTCAAAATGCTGACTTCCTTTTCCGTGATCAACCAGAGAGCATTCTCTGCTTTCACAGGACTCATGATTAAATCAAGTCTATTTGGATAGTCTCTCTATTTGAAAGTCAACTGATAGGGGACCTTAACTACAGCTGCAAAATCCCTTCACCAAAGTACCTAGAGTTATGCTAATTGAATAACTGGGAGAATATGTGTATATATTGGTAGCTTGGAATCTTGGGGGACTATCTTAGATTTCTGCCTGCCAAAGCATCCGTTGCTTTTTTCTTTGAAAGCTTTTCTTTTCTTTTTTTCTTTTTATGGTGTGTGTGTGGGTAGCAGGGGGTTGTTAAACTCTTCTTTGGCCCTCTTTAGATCAGAGCTTCAGTATTACCAACATGGAGTTTCTTCATCATAACCCTTAAATCTCTCTTTCTAATACTCTCTGTCAGCTCCTTGTTATTTTCTTAATAGTGATTATCAAAATCCACAGTCATTTTATTTGTTTGCTTATTTCTCTTTTACCTTTTTCTCTTCCACCATAATGCAAGCTCTATGAGGGAAGAGAATGATTTTTTTTCGGTCCAGCAATAAATTATTAGCACCATATAGAGTAGGTCCCTAATAAATATTTATTTATTGCATATGCATGATTAAATGCATTAATAAGAACTTAATTTATGACAAGCTCATTTATTGACCCATGGTCATGACAAAGGAATTCCTAAGAAATGTTTGGAAAGTTACTACCACTTTTTGTAGAAAGTTATCCTACATTGAAATTATCCATAGTCAAGATAGGAATTTACTACCCATTCTTTGTTTTTTGTATTTTCTTTTTGGAAAATTTCAAATCTACACAAAAGTAAAAATAGTAGTAAAATGACCTATAATTCACCTTCAATAAATATTAATATTTTGCCAATATTTATGCAATCCAAACTCTCCACTACTTATTTTCTGGAGTATTTTAATCCAAATCCTGAATCTCAAGTCATTTGACTTGTAAATATTTTATAATATGTTTTTCAAAATTACAGGGAATACTAATAAAATTTTCTTAATATTATCATAAATTATCTAATACCCAATAGATATTCAATTTATTTAATGTTGGTATGTTTGAATAACGATGTAAATAAGGTCCAAATATTGCATTTGTTATGTCCTTCAAATCTCTTTCATTCCATACTGGGAGTTTCCATTTTTAAAATGCCATTGATTTGCTGACAAAACCAATTCATTTTTTCTGTATCATATTTCACCTACCAAATACGACTTATCTTTCCTCTGTCTACTTTATCTATTTTGGTTCCCTTTGTACTGTGTTATCATTGCTCCTAAGCTTTTGGCATTTTATGGCTAGGATTTTTTTTTTAATCGTATGATGAATTCATATGACATTTCCAATTGAAATTTAAAATTACAGGACTTTTTTTTTTCTTTGTATGCTGTATGGTGGGGGTCACATTTCATTCTTTGTCCATGTGAATATCCCCTTATTGCAGTACCATTTGTTGAATTTTGTTTTGTTTTGTTTTGTTTTTCGTTTGTTTGTTTTGGGAAGTGCATGGGCCAGGAATTGAACCCAGGCCTCCTGCAATGCAGGCGAGAATTCTACCACTGAATTACCCTCATATCCCATAAAATTACAGAACTTTTAATAACTTCTTCGATTTTAAACTTCTATCATGTATTTATTATAGTGAAAATCTTAATTCCTAATCTATATCACTTATGTTAATATTTATTTGCATAAAACTTTATCTATTTACCCATCTAGTCTATCTACTTACCTATCTAAATTACTTCATAAAAGCAGTATAAATATTACTGCTTATAAGATGGCTGAAAATGGTTTAAAGATTACTTTGTAGATAATTTTGTTCTTAGAATATGTTTCATTGGGTAAAAAATAAATCAGACTTCTGAGTTGTATATCATTGAAGCTAACTTTTATTTTTTTGTTGAAATGCCAGTTTGGTTCATTTGTTAAAGTTTATTTTTCTTTATTTTACTCTTAAAATTTAATTTAATTTTAAATTTGTAAAATGCTTGCAGGGTTCCAAAGTAAAAACTATAATCAAGGCACATTTACAAAAATATATTTCCTTCCTTGTCCCTCCTAGACTTTATCCCCTCTTTGGCCCTATGGTTCATGATTTTTATTAGATTTGGCTTATCCTCTCATAATTTCTCTGTGTGTATTTCCCTCTTAGATATATAGAAGGTAGCACGCTTGAAACATTGATCTCCACCTCCCACTTAACAATTCATTCTGGAGAACATTTCACAATCTGTATATAGAAAACTTAATCTTTTTTTGGTATACCTTTAAAGTATTCCAGGTGGATATATATCTTGGTTTTATTCAAACAGTCCATAACTGAAGGACATTTGGATTGCATTTAGTCTTTCTAATTACATAAAAAATAAGATGCAATAAATAGCCATATACACGTGCCATTTCATATTTTGACAGTTTAATTTTTGACATAGCTGCTAAGAATGATTGTGAAACTCTGAATCTTCTGTCCACATACATTCTCAAATGCACCTTCCTCTCCAGGGAAAGATATTTGCTCACTGTTCTGTGTGAACTCTATGTAAAGTCCCATTTTAGAATCTTTAATACACACAGAAATTATTTTCTCTCACACCTCTATCAAGACATATTTTATTCATCATTCAGGACACATATTGAACTCCAACTTTTCTGTATATTTTTCCTTGACCAATTCATCTGCTGTTGCATTCTTTCTGCTTTGAAATTGCATAACAAGATTACTTCTCTTGAAATATAATCCTTAACTATCCTATAGCTTTATTGAGGTGTGGTGTATGTCAGTATCATATTATTAAAATGAAGTACTGCATTCCCTGCAAGGCAGAAATCATCACTTTTTTTTTCTATATCTCTCATAGACTCTATCATTGAATTGATTACAAGATAAGCATGCAATAAAAGTACCTCCTGAATTGAATTAAATAAAGAAGCTGGATTGATTCTCCTGGATCATCCCTATTTTTTGAGGAATGATATAGAGTTATTCTACTTTGATCAAACAGCTATCTATAAAAGAAAGCAGAGAAGAAGAGGGAAACCTTTCTTCTAATTGGTTTAAAGATGTATCTTATCCAACAAAGGAAAAAAATGACTATGTAAACAGAGAGATGGGCTACAATGCAATAAGAGTGAATAAGAGTATCACTGTGGCTCTGACTTAAAGATGCTGGCCCTACTTTTCATGGGTGATATAACAAAATAGACATATATACATGTTCCTGGAAAACATACAGAGGCCATCCATAAACTCTCTCATTGAGAAGAATGAGTGCCTAATAACAAAAGAGAAACTAAGATTTTTGTTCTGTAGACACGGCTCTAAATTTCAATTTCATCACTTGCTACTTAAGCTACTTTGGACAAACCATTAAACATCATTGAGAAAATAAGCATAGTAATAAAAAGAGTCTCATATATAGCTGTTACAAAAATGAGTATGACAAAATATTATAATGTGATTACTGTCTGTGTTCATGCTACTTATAAGTGTAGAGATAAAAACTAAGAACCAAGAATGTTGAAATTTCTTGCATAAAATAACATACAATAGTTCACAACAATTTTTTAACTTGAACTCAGTCTTCAAGATTAAGTTCAACTTAATTTTAACTTGAACTCAGAACTTCAAGATTAAATTCTCTTTCTACCAGGTCTTCAATATTTCACATTCCACTTTCTAAGGCCAAAGTTTTGATGGGGTACTCTTTCACTCCCTTCCTTCACTAGTTTCTATAAAGCAGGTACACTGACCCTCTATATCTAACCACACTGGACTTGTCTGCCACACTTTCACTTGGAATTAGTAGAGCATTTTTATTTTTGAACTACTTTGTGTGTAATGTTTTTTCCTTATTAGAAGTTTAGCTTTGGCCTGACACCTCATTGATTAGCGACCAAAAATGATCACGTCCAGAGTTCTGTTTTGCAATCACCTCAAGCTGTCAAACCAGAAGAGAAACACTCTGCATCTCATAACTTATTCTTGGAGCCAAGTGATCTTTCTACATCAGGATTTTTAAATTATGTTTAAGAAAACCAGTACAGCATTCCCTAGCCCTTCAGGCTTCCAAGTCTCCAATGTCAGTTTCTGAAGTAACTAGAAAACCTGCCAAATCTGACCTTCTTTAAACAACATATCTCTCTTTTTTCCAGTGGAAAACTGTAAAGATCAAGTCACAGCTGCACGTAGTACCTAATTAAACAAGTGTAAGAAAGCCGAGAAAGGTCAGGTTGTCAAAAATCATTGCTGTATCTTTACTGGATTGTATTTAAAGACTGATTGCAGCAAAGAAAATAACTCAATAAGATGTACGAGACTGGAATAACAAATGAACTCAAGGGGCAGATGTCTTCCTGGCACATAACAAAAGATTTGGAGATAAAAAAAATACAGAAACAAACCAAGGGAAATGAAAGGGTGGGAGTATATAAGTGAGTAAAACAAACAGCTGATATTAATATGGAAAAGAGGTTCCATAGGCCAAGTTCAAAGAGGGAACAGGACAAAATTACACATGACAGTTCTTAGACTTGAATTGTTTTGTTTTCTTTCAAATCAAGGACAAAAAAAGAATAGGTGTTTGAAAGATGGTGCAAGAAGAGAGAACTGTGATTACATGATCAAGAGAAAATAGAAGAGGAAACTAAACATTTTAAATCAGTGAAACACATTTACTCAGGTGTGGAGAATATTTTTAATTACCCGTGCTGGCTCAGAGCTTTCTAGGTTGCATGTCTTTTATCTGATGGAACTTACAGGCATCTTGTTTCCCTTCCGCCCTTCCTTTCAATAAGGGTTGTAGGTGGTGAGACCCCAAAAGGGCTCGCCCCATGTAGCCAAAGTGCACAAGAACTGTGCTAAACTAGCAGCTTCTATTTCAAGATAGGAGGAAGTAGAAGCCTTATTTTCTTCTTCTAGTCTGCTTTATTTTTTGAAATATTGTACACTTATGTCCTCTAGGAAATTCTATGGGTGATAGTTAGCATCTCACTGTAATTTTCAGTTCAGTACACTCTGATTTGTTTTCCAACTCTCTCCTGAATCTCTGAGGACGAGGTGTAATCTGATGGAAAGGCACCATGGCCTCTGGGAATGAACTGCCTGTATTTTGCTAAGTGACATGAAGTATACATTTTGTTCTTTGTGTGAGAAGCCCTGCCTATTTAAGGGAGAAAATATGTAATAACATAACTGACTAAACCAATAAGGTGGCTATTTGGGTGCGTGTGTGTATGTAATTAAAATATTTCTTCATTCATTCTGTCAGAGCTTAGGTCTTTTTTTCAATTACACCATTTAAATATTTCTGAAGTAGGGTATAATTGAATCTACAATTTGCAACTGGAGTGTGATGGTTGGGTCCATGTGTCAACTTGTCCAGGTGATAGTGCCCAGCTGTCTGGTCAAGGGAGCACTGGCCTCTCTGTTGCTGTGAGGACATTTCTTGGACTTAAATCATGAACAGATTTGCTGCATTCATGGATGATTACATTTGCAGTCCATTAAGGGGAGTGTCTTCAGCAATGAGTGACACTTAATCTAATCACTTGTAGGCTTTTAAGGAGAATTTAGGAGGAAGAAACTCTCTGTTTCAGCCAGACAGCCTTTTCTGGGGAGTTCATTGAGGACCATCATTGGAGCTGTCAGCTCATGGCCTGCCCTACACATTTTGGATTCTTGCATCCCCACGGTTTCGTGAGACATTTTTATATCTCTCATATTTACAAATATCTCCTGTTGGTTCTGTTTCTCTAGAGAACCCTGACTGACACAAGGGGAGAAGTACATTTTTTATTACTGTGACAAAAGAGAATTCTGCCTTTTCTCCCAAATGCTGAGAATGACATGGGTGTCATCTCACCATGAACAACTGAAATGCACTTAAATAGTGTACCATTGCAAGTATAATTGCAATTTGTTGTAATTTCTGCTTAAATTCCTCCCTGACACAGTTGATTTATTTTACAAATCGGTGTATCTAGAGGGTTTACTGTGTTGTATTATGGGCCTTTGATATAGAACCTTTGTTTTATAACGGGGAAAATAATTAGCTTTTGGATAAGCTTGAGTTGTGATGTCAGGTGCTATTCGAGGTGCTGAAAGAAGTTATTATTGTTGAGCTAATGAAGGCACTCAGCCAGGCTCTGCCACCTTACTAATTTGTCTCTTTGGGATGTTAGTAAAATTAAAAATGAAATAAGCACAAGATAGGATGAATTTTAGAGAAAAAATTAGCACACTTGTTGATAGACTCTATAGAGACCCCAGATAAATCCACATTTAATGGAAAATTTCCTCTACCAAATAGTTTGTTTCCCATCCAAATACTAGTTCCCATACTATTGATGATGAAATTATTTAGGCGTATTTTAATTAAATTTTTTTGTTGGAGAAGTTGTGGGTTTGTTAATTAACTTTTTATACAGGCTTATAAATCTGCAATATTAAAGCTTTGCTGGAAATTATCAGCAAATTGCAATGTCAGCATTCATCCTATGTCAAGTAAGAGTAATTTCAGGGCTCCTTCTTCCAGACGACAAAGTATATTTGCAGTATATGCAAATATTATAGAAAAGGTTGAGGTAAATGAGTGACAGTTGGTTTTAAAAAGTAATATTTCCCCTAATAATAATCCATGCTTATCTGTCTCTCTCTGTTTGGATTGCTAAAGTAAAATTTAATTGTTGAAGGCCTCATACTCCCCAAGACTTCTGACACCCTCTACTACCTTGGAACACTGCTTTGCAAATAGTAGCATGTGTAACTCGATGCTGCTTAGGAGACTATTTAAGCTCAGCTCTAAACAAAATCATCAACAGCTGATTATTTTATGCTTTTATTAAGTTATAAAATAGAACTCAGGTATGCAACAGTAATCACAAAACTGTGGGGTTGGGAACAAATAATTACGTTACATTGACCTTTATGAATAATGAGTGAGGTTCCATTTCATTTCATTTCTGTTCATTTTAAAACCAGCATTAGCTTTTCTGGCACATAATTTTTCATTGTTTGCTGAACACAGCTCTATTAGAATGATTCACCATCTTTAATATTAGTGATTATGGTCCATTTCAATTACACAGTGTGTTATAGTTTGTTGGATTACTCTCCACATCTCTCCTATTTGACTCTCCTGGAAAGGATTAAATGTAGCAAGGATGGTAAAAAGTGGGGTTCTTTGGATAAGAAAGAACCCCCATAAATATTTACATGGTAATATGAGGAAACTTTCATATGTAAGCCATCTTTTCAAAATTACAAGACATCAAGATGAGGTTAAGTTATCTTATTCTGTCATTTGACACAATCACTTTAGAAGTCTTTATCTTCCATATATATACCCATATAAGCTTGTAATTCAGCATGCAATAAAAATCATCCATTTAAAATATATGCTCTGAAGCGTTTGCTAAAATTTTACACCCTAAAAGCTACCATACCAATAAAACTAAAAAATATTTCCATCACCCCAAATGTTGTCTCATGTCCCTTTCCAGTCAGTTTGTCTTACCACCTACCCCAGGGGAACTTGTGCTATTATTTCTGTCACTGTTTATTAATTTTAACATTTCCATAACTTTATGTAAATTGAATTATACTGAGTGTACTCTTTATTGTCAGGCATATTTTGAAATTCATACATGTTGTGGGTTTTAGTAGTTGTTTTTTACATCCCAATTAGCATTTATGAATGATGGATTTTGTTTCCACTTTGTGAGATTTTGAATAAAGAGCCTAAATATTTGTGCTCTCTCTATGTGAATGCATGCTTTCATTTATTTTAAGCAAATACTTAGAATTTCAATATGTTGTATCACGTGGTAAGAATATGTTAAGCTTTGTGAAAAGTTACCAAAATGTTCTCCAAAGTACCATTTTCGATTCTATTAACATGGTATGATATTTCCAGTGGCTGCAGATCCTAATAAACACCTGGTATTGCCAATTTTTAATTCTTATTATTCTAGTAGGCATATAGTGGTACTTTGCTGGGATTTTAAAATTGGTTCCTTTAATCTTTTCATGTGTTTATTATATATCTTTATATTATGCTGGATTTGGCATACTAATTTTTGTTCAGTATTTTGGCATCTCTATGAGTGAAATTGGTCTATAGTTTCCTTTTCTCAGCATGACCTTGAATATTTTTGGTATCAGCATCTTTTCTGAACTCATACAAGAAATGGGAAAGGCCCTTGACTCCTCTGTTTTCTGAAATAGTGTAATTCTGATATTATTTATACCCTAAATATTTGAAAAACTTAGTTGTGAAACCATTACGGCCATGCACTTTTCTTTTGGAGAAAGATTTAAATTCTAAGTTCCATTTTTTTATTAGATAATAGTTATTCATTTTCCCTTTTCTTCTTGTGTCAATTTTGGTAATTTAAATATCTGTCTATATACCTAGCCTTTTTATTCTTGATTAGTCTAACTAGCATGGCCTTTTTCATATTTTATTGACATTTAAAAAACATTTTTTGTTATATTGAGTTTCTCTGTAATTGTGCTTTTAATGTTATTATTTTCAACTTATATATATTTTATTCCCTGTCTTCTATTTACTTTGCATTTAATTTTCTCTTCTTTTTCTGATTTCTTATGTGGGTTGTTTAGATGATTTCTTTAATCTTCTCTTCCAACATAAGCATTCAGATCTACACATGTTCTCTTAACCTCTTCATCAGCAGCTCATAAATTTTTGTAAGCTGTGATTTCTTTGCCACTAAGTTCTAACTATTTTATCTTCCTTTGTGCTTTCTTCTTTGGCCATGGATTATATAGAATAATGTGCTTGATTGCCACCTCATTGGGAGATTTTCTACGTATCATTTTGTTATTTATTGCTAGTTAATTCCATTATTGACAGATAACATGTTCTTATGACTTTAACCCCTAAATATGTATTGAGACTTGCTTTATGGGTCAGAATGTGGTCTATTTATGTTCCATGTGGATGTGAAAAACTGTATGTTCTGCAATTATTGACTAAGGTCCTATGATTATCAAATTGGTCAATTTGTTACATAGTATCATTTACATATCTATATTTTACTGATTTTCAGCTTATTATTCTATCAATTACAGAGCAAAGAGTGTAAAATCTGAAAACATTGTGATTTGTTTATTTTACCTTTAGTTCTCTCAGATTTGGAAACTCCTTTATTAGGAGTGTTCTTATGTTCTGTTGATGAATAGAACCTTTTAACACTATAAAATGTCCTTTTTGTTCTGATAATGTTAACTGATCTGAAATCTCTTTTGTCTAATATTAATTTTTCCACTCCAGCTTCCCTTCAATTAGTGCTTGTATGAGGTTTCTTTTAACTTACCTTGTAATTATTTTTGAAGTGTGTTCATTTAGAAAGCATGTAGTTGATCATTTCTCATCCTTCATGTCTGGTAATATCTGCTTTTTATTTACTGTTTTAGTGTATTTACATTTCATACAATTATTCATATTGTTGGGTTTAAATCTACTATCTTGCTATGTTTTTCTAGTTGTCTTAACTGTTCTTTGCTTGCCTTCCCCTATTTTCCTGTCTTGTGTTTTATTGAGTGCTTTTCTTTCAATAGTTTTTTACGTATTCTTGGTTTATTTTATGTAAATAAGTCAATATATAACTTGATGTAATTATTTGTTTAATTATGTTCATTGATTGCTCTGGGGTTTACAATGTATATTTTTACTTTATCACAACCTGTCTTCAAATGATATTATACATCAAAAAATATTATACTGTAATTAATATAGGAACATCTTAGAAGATGTTTTTTCTCCCTCCTATTCTTTGTGTTATTTTTAATTCATTTAACTTTTATACGTGATAAATCTCACAATGTATTATGACTATTTTTGCTTTTGATGCTCAATTATCTTTTAAAGGTATCAAAAAGGAGAAAATCATTTCATATTTACCATGATATGAATTATTTTTGGTGTTCTTAATATCTTCATTTGAGTCTGTGTTCTAGCTGCTGTCCTACTCCTGTAGCCTGAAGAACTTTAGTGACCCTTCCCTCCATTAAATATGGTTAAATCACTTTCTTGAAATCTGGAAAGTGAGTGATTCTTTCTCCTTGGATTAGGGAAGGAGGATAAATTAGGGATTTGAAGAGTGATGGGAAAATGTGAACATATTTCCTTCCCTACAGGCTTTCAGGGCTGCATTTGAAAAAGGATAACTAGTAAAAATAATAACTTATTCCCAAATTAAATTCACAGAATTCACAAACTATCGATAATTATTTTCTAATGAAAGAAAACATCTACTGTGGTAGTTAAGAGATCTGCACCCCCAACAAAACATATTTTGTTAAGCCTATCCATTCCTATAGTTGTGAACTCTTATAAATGGGAAGTTTTGATGAGGCTATTCAGTAAAAATATTGCCTTCCTGACTCTTGATGGGTCTAATCCTATTACTGAAGGTTTTGTAGGAAAGGTAACAGAGGTAACAACAGAAAATTGAAGTAAACAGAACCAAGAAGCCAGGAGAGGCTGCCATGGGCACTGCAATGTGATAGGAAATCCATGGACCAAGGATCACCAGCAGCCAGCCCCAGAATGCCACAGTATCCTGGGAGAAAACACCACCTCAATTACACATTGATTTTGAACTATTCCCAGCCACAAAACAGTGAGCTAATAAATTCCTATTTCTTAAGTCAACCCATTGCGTGGTATTTGCTTTTGCATCCAGGAAGATAAAACATCTACCAACTGGGCATCTCATTTAGATATTGTGGAATAGTCAATCCAAGTATACACAGATCATCATATCTCAGAAATACACTACATGTAATAGTAGTAAATATGCATTTTAACTTCACTTTAATTCTTGAAATACCAAATTTCTTGTCTTATGTATACATTTTCTCTTTTTCTTCCAAGATAGTTTGCTAGACATATGTAAAGAATATATATATGAAATAAATCCCTACTTCAAAAAATTTGTTTAAGGAATACAACATCCAACAGAAACACAGTCAGAAATATTAGAGATGATGGAATTTGTAGCCAAAGTCTGTAAAACAGAGCAGAGATATCAGTCATGGCATGCAGTGGGGGAGATGACATTTTCAGCTTAATTTTGGAAAATATTAGCTAGCAATTAAAACAACACATCAAACATCTTCAGAAGAACACAACAGAATCCAGAGCCAACATATTATGTTTTATACAGTGTCCATTTTTAATTGCAAAATATTAGACATGAAAAGACCCTGGAATGTGTGACACAATTTTCAGGGGGATAAATATCGGTCACTAGAAATTGACTCTAAGTCTAAAAATTAGATTGACATAAAAAAAGAACTTTAAAAGTTATTCAATGACCTAAAGAAAGACAGAGGATTAATGAAGAACATGTAAGGGTCCTTAAGAGAAACACGGAAACAGAGAAAAGGAAATTCTAGAGCTAAAAAATAAAATAGCTAAAATTAAATAGTTATTACATGAGTCCATTAATATACTGTATATATTAGACAGGGGGATTCATGAACTTGAATAGAGGTCAATAAAACATAGACACCTGGAATAATAGAGATAAAATAAAGAATATGAACAAGCCCACAAGTCTGTGGAAAAATATAAAGTGATCCAAAATGTGAATGTGCAGTTCCAGAAGGTGAGAAAAGAGTGAAATGGAAAAAAATATTGGGAGGAATAATGGATAAATACTTCCCAAATTTCCTGGAAAACCATTGCAACTGCCCTCCAGAAGTACTGCACCACTCTACTTCCCTACTAACAGTAAATAGGTGTATGGTTCCACATTTTCTTCCACATTTGTACCTCTCTGTTCATTTTTAAACAGTTTTATGCACACATCATACAATCCAACCTAAGTAAAAAATCAGTGGCTCCCAGTATAACCACATAGTCATGTCTTCATCACCACAATCTATATTAGGACATTTCAATTTCTTACACAAAGAATTCCATGCCCCTGCACCCCATAGTCCCTGCTTATTGATATTTAGCTTTGGCATATTGCTTTTGTTACATTCAGTGGAAGCATTTTAGAATGTTACTGTTCTAGACTCTACTTTGCATTGATTGTATACTAACAATATACTAACCCATTTTCAACATTGTGTAGTGTTGACATTAATTTGTTCTCTTTCATGCAAAAACATTCTTATATTTGTACATTTAATCATCATCATTGCCCGCTATAGGCATGGCTAAGTTATGTCATCCCAGTTCTTATCCTCTGTCTTTCTTTGGTGCCATACATGCTTCCAGCCTCCTCCCTGAACCATACTCACACTCAGCTTCATTCAGTGTACATACAATACTGTGCTACCATGAGATAGTATTGTGCCATCCATTCCTGGATCTTTGTAATCAGTCCTGTTTGAACATTCTGTACTCCTTCAATATCAAATGAGCAATCTCTACCCTCTTTCAATCCCCTGATAACCTGTGTTCTTAACTTTAACTTTAAATCAAAGTTCACTCATTAAAGTTAATTCATATTAGTGAGGTCATACACTATTTGTCCTTTTGTTTCTGTTTAATGTCCTCAAAGAACAGCCATGTTGTTACATTTATCAAGACTTTATTATGTCTTATGGCTGCCTAATAAATCATCATATATATATATATATATACCATAGTTTGTTTGGCCACTTATCTCTTGATGGGCATTTGGGCTGTTTCTATCTCTTGGCAATTATGAATACTGCCACTATGAGCTTTGGTGTGAAAATGTCTGTTTTTGACTTTGCCTTCAGTTCCTCTGAATATTTACCTAGTAATTGGATTGCTGGATCATATGGCAATTCTATACTTAGCTTCCTGAGGAACTGTCAAACTGCCTTCCAAAGTGGTTGCACCGTTCTACATTCCCACCAATAGTGAATAATGTATCTTTTTTTTCCACACCCTCTCCAGCACTTGTCATTTTCCATATTTCTGATAATGGCCCTTCCAGTAGGTGTGAGATGATAACTCATTGTGGTTTTGATTTGCATTTCCCTAACAGCCAGTGACTACTGAACATTTTTTCATATGTTTTTAAGCCATTTGTATTTCCTCCTCTGAAAAATGTCTGTCCATGCCTTTAGCCCATTTTTCATTTGGGTTGTTTGTCTTTTAAAAAACGTTTAAAATTTTTTATTACTATATATTATATATTCACATACCAAGTAATAATCCAAAGTACACAAGTAATGATTCAAAATATCATCATATAGCTGCACATTTATCATCACAAACACCTGTTTTCTTATTTGTGAAAAATAACATATATACATAAAAGCAATACATTTCAAAACAGATCACAACAATTAGTGTAGAACAGATTTCAGAATTTGGTATGGGTTACAATTTTGGGGGATCTTCTTTATGACTGATTCTATCTCTTGTGATTGGTTTGTTGAGTTCGTCTATTACTTTTAGAGTCAATGTTGGTTATTCATGCTTCTCTAGGAATTTGTCAATTTCATCTACATTATGTACTATATTAGCATACAGTTGCTTATAGAATCCTCTCATTATGTCCTTTATTTGTGAGGCCAGTAGTTATGTCCCCTCTTCCATTCCTGATTTTATTTATTTACATCTCTCTTTTTATTTTTGTCAAGTTCACTGAAGGACTATCGATTTTATTGATTTTTCTCAAATAACCAATTTCCAGTTTTGTTGATTCTTTCTATTGTTTTCATATTCTCAGTTTCATTTATTTCTGCTCTAATCTTTGTTATTTCTTTCCTTCTGTTTACTTTGGGGTTAGTTTGCTGTTCTTTCTCTAGTTCCTCCAGGTAAACAGTTAATTCTTTGATTTTTGCTCTTTTTTAATATAGGCATTTAGGGCAATAAATTTCCCTTTCAGCACCACCTTGGCTGTATACCATAAGTTTTGATATGTTGATTTTCATTTTCATTTGCCTTGAGATATTTACTGATTTCTCTTTTAATTGTTCCTTGACCCACTGGTTGTTGAAGCGTATGTTGTTTAGTTTCCATATATTTGTATATTTTTTGGTCTTCTGTCTATTATTGATTTCCAACTTTATTCCATTATGATCCAGGAAAGTATTTTGTATAATTTCAATCTTTTAAAATTTACTGATACTTGTTTTGTGATCTAAGATGTGGTCTATCCTGGAAAATGATCCATGAGCACTTCAGATCTGTGCTGGTTTGGAAATGTTGTGTACCCCAGAAAAATCATGTCCTTTATCCTGATTCAGTATTGTACACTGGAAACCCTTTTGATTAGATCATTTCCACAGTGATGTGGTTGGCCCAATTGTGGGTGTGGTCTTTTGGTTAGATGGAGATGTGACTCCACCCATTCCTTTTGTGTCTTGATTAGTTTATCCGAGTCTTTTGAAAGGGGAAACATTTGGAGAGAGCTCAGAGCAGATGCAGACACTTGGAGAACATTTGCTTCAGAGCTGACAGAGATAACATAAGATTCATATATTTGGAGATACAGAGCCCAGCAGAGATTGCCATGTGCCATCCCATGAGATGCTAAGCAAGCCAGAACACAGAGTTGTATCCAAGAGAAGCTAAGTGAAGGCCTACATGTGCCAGGTGAGGAACCCCCAGATGAAACAGAGGCTGAAAGCAATGGAGGTAAGGGACTGACAGATGCCAATCACATGCCTTCCCAGCTCACAGAGGTGCTCCAGATGGCATCGGTCTTTCTGGAGTGAAGGTAATTTCTTTTTGGTGCCTAAGTTTAGGTTTTTCTCAGCACTAGAACTGTATACTTGTAACTTCTTAAATTCCCTTTTTAAAAGCTGTTCTATTTCTGGTACATTGCTTTCCAGCAACATTAGCCAACAAGTATAGTACCCTGCTGTTATAGGGTGTAATGTTCTGTTAAGTCTAGTTTAACAACTGTATTATTCAAAATCTCAGTTTCCTTATTGATCCACTGTCTAGACATTCTATCCATTGATGAAAGTGGTGTATTGAAGTCTCTAACTATTATTACAGAGGTGTCAACTTCTCCCTTCCATGTTGTCAGTATGTGCCTCAGGTACTTTGGGGGCTGTGCTAATTTGAAATTATTTATGTACCCTAGAAAAGCCATGTTTTAATCTTAATCCCATTTTGTGAAAGCAACCATTTCCTCTAATCCCTATTCAGTACTGTATGTTTAAAACTTTTATTAGATCATCTCCCTGGAGATGTGACTCAACCAAGAGTGGTTGTTAAACTGGATTAGGTAGAGACATGTCTCCACCCACTCTAGGTGGGCCTTGATTAGTTTACTGGAATCCTATAAAAGAGGAAACATTTTGGAGAAAGAGGGAGATTCAGAGAGAGCAGAGAAGAATGGCATAGCCACAAGAGACAGAGAGTCCACCAACCAGCAACCTTTGGAGATGAAGAAGGAAATGCCTCCTGGGAAATATCATGAAACAGGAAGCCAGGAGAAGAAGCTAGCAGATGATTCTGTGCTCACCATGTGCCCTCCGAGCCAAGAGAGAAACTCTGACTGTGTTCATCATGTGATTCTCACTTGAGAGAGAAACCCTGAACTTCATTGGCCTTCTTGAACCAAGGTATTTCTCCCTGGATGCCTTTGATTGGACATTTCTGTAGACTTGTTTTAATTGGGACATTTTCTCGGCCTTAGAACTGTAAACTTGCAACTTATTAAATTCCCCTTTTTAAAAGCCTTTCTGTTTTTGGTATATTGCATTCTGGCAGCTTGCAAACTAGAACAGGGGCACTCTGACTTGGGCATAAATATTTATGATTGTTATATCTCATTGATGAATTGTTCCTTTTCTTAATTTATAGTGTCTTTCTCTGTCTCTTAATTATTGTACATTTTAATTTCAATTTGTCAGATGTTAGTATAGTTACCCTTGCTCTTTTCTGATTGTTGTTTGCATGAAATATCTTTTTCCAACCTTTCACTTTCAATCTGTTTTTATCTGTGAGTTTAAAGAGAGTCTCTTGTAGACAACATATAGATGGGTCCTATTTTTTAATCCATTATGCCTCTATGTCTTTTTATTGGGGAGTCTGATCTATTAACTTTTAATGTTATTACTATACAGACAGTACTTTCTTCTACCATTTTGTCTTTTGGATTTTATATGTCATATCTTATTTTTTCTCTATTACCCTTACTGATAGTCTTTATTTCTGCACTTTTCTCCAGGCACTTCTCTCTGTCTTTTCTTATTTGCCTGTAGTTCTCTCTTTAGTGTTTCTTGTAGAGGTGATCCTTTAGTCACAGATTTTTGCAGGATCTGTTTGAAAATATTTTTAAAACCTCCCTCATTTTTTAAGGGCAATTTTTCTGGGTATAGGATTCTTGGTTGGCAGTTTTTCTCTTTCAGAATCTTAAATACATCATACCAGTGTCTTCTCACCTTCCTGGTTTCTGCTGAACAATCCACATATAGTCTTATTGAGCTTTCCTTGTATGGGGGGCATTTTTCTCTTGCTGCTTTCAGAATTCTCATTGTCTTTGACATTTGAGAATCTGATTAGTAAATGTCTTGGAGTAACTCTATATGATCTATTGTGTTTGGAATACAGTGTGCTCCTTAGATCTGTAATTATTTGTTTCTCATAAGAAATAGGAAATTTTCAGTGATTATTTTCTCTATTAGTATTCCTGCCTATTTTCCCTTCTCTTCTCTTTCTGGGACACACATAAGGTTTATATTCATGTGTTTCCTGTTGTCATTTAATTCCCTAAGACCTTGCTAATGTTTTTCCATTCTTTTCCCCATCTGTTATTTTGTGTATAGGTTTGTGTATAGGTTTTCAGATGTCCTGTCTTCTAGTTCATTAATCTTTTCTTCTGCCACTTCAGATCTGCTGTTGTTAGTCTTCATTTTGTTTTTCATCTCTACTATTGTGGCTTTCATATCCATAAGTTCTGTCATTTGTTTCTTCAAGCTTTTGAATTCTTCTTTATGGTCACCCAGTGTCTTCTTTATATCCTTCATCTCTTTTGCTTGTATCTTCCCTCAACTCATTGATTTGATTTTTGACTTGATTTAGCATGTTTGATTGAAGATTAACTAGTTGTTTCAACTCCTGTATCTCATTTGAAGTGTTATTTTGTTCCTTAAACAGTGTCGTATCTTAGCTTTTCCTAATATGAATCATAATTTTTTGTTTGGTCTTGGCATCTGATTTCCTTCGTTAGTTTATTCTGGAGATCATTTTCACTTTTTTACCTAGGGTTTTCTTGTTGGTTGGCTTTGTTCTCTATCTGCTTTTTTGGTGTTCAGTTCAACTTACTTTAGATTTGTTGCATAGCTTCTATTTAACTGTTCAGATTTTTTCAGCTTTTTTTTTTCTGGTTCTTGCCCATCCTAAATGGATTTTTTTTTTTTAGGATGGTCTCTTCACATATCATCAACTCCAGTCACATTTTACCAGACAGGACTGGCCCAGATATCAGAAGGAGGGTGTAGTTAGTAACAAGTTTCTCTGGGGATGAGATCCAGCAGATTTCTGGAGATTCCTGTGAAGCTGCTCAACTCTGTGCTTTTCCTATCCTTTCCAGCAGGTGATGCTTGTCAGCCTGCAGCTCTCTACTGGCATACAGTGGAGCAGTGCCTTTAATTCTAAACTGACCCTGCAGCTGCCAGGGGCATGGTTGAAATGGAGGTTGAGATAGAAGGTAGGTTTAAGGCTTATCCCCTGGGTTCTGAATTCCCATATTGAAGGCCACCACTTTATCTGGGCCCTGCCCCTTCCCTTTCCTGAGGAAGATAAGCCCTTTAGGGAATTATCCCCTTCACTTAACTGTTTCTGTCTCTCAGACTTATCTTAACTCTGCCCTTGCCTGGATCAGGGGTGACAATTGAGAATGCCTGAGGCTTTCTCTAATGAACTATTTAGAATAGTTTTAAAATAATCCCTTTCCAGAGCCAGTCCCCAGCCTGTCAGGAGCTAGAGTTGGCACCTGGCTCTAAGTGCTTGGCAGCAAAGCAATTTTCCAGTATTCTGAGTAGGGCCCACTCCAAAAGTCAGCATTCCTTTCCCATTTGCTCTCTCTATGTCTGTGTTTGGGGCTTGTATTAACAATTCAATTGTATTGATTAAAACTACAATTGAAGATTGGCTGGCTGCCTTCCCTTATTCCCAGCATAGAATGCTTCTGTTTCCCACAGAGAAGAGTCTGTGGCTGAGCCTGCCATGACAGTGGCAGGGGTGGGGGAGGGGTGAGGTGGAGCACCAGCCTTCAGATTTTGGGGCTTTACTCACAGTTCTGTGGTGTGATGTCAGCCCTTCCACCTATTCCACGCTGATGTGTGGCCATTCATGGATTTCCCCCCAATAGTTATTTCAGACAGTACTTGGCTATATACTAGCTGTTCTAGAGGACAAACTAATTTCCACACTCCCTATTCTGACATATTGCGTCCACCACCCCCACCCCAATCTGGTCACCTACACTGAATATTTTTTTAATGCATGGGCAGGCTCCAGGAATTGAACCTGCATCTTTGGCATGGCAGGAAAGAATTCTGCCACTAAGCTACCATTGCACCATTCTACACTGAATTTTTCATTTTAAAAGTTCTTAGGCAGTAGTGCTGAGCATGGAGAGCTGGATGTATAATGTTTTAAGGCTATTTTACTTTATTTTTCCTGAATTCATTCAAAATAACTCTAAATATTTGGTGTAACTTAAAGATGCATATTGTAATGTCTAAATATCTAAACATTTCTTAATCACTGAAACATAATGCAAAAAAATATAGCTCAATGAGCCACTGGAAAATTAGAAAAAAATTACAATAGCATAAAAAACTATATGATAATGAAGGATACATGTAAAAAAATTATACTGAAAACTACAAAAAATATTGAGCTAAGTTAAAGAAATGGAGAGTTCTACCATGTTTACAACTTGAAAGATTTCAACATTTTAAAGATAACATTTTTTCCCAAAAATAATCTATAGAATCTAAATCTCAGGAAGCTTTTTTTTGCAAGCTTTTATCTTTATGGAAATTAATATGTTAATATTAAAATTTATATGAAAATGCCAAGAACCTAGAATTACCAAAACAATTTTGAAAAATAATGAAGTTGGAAGATCTATGCTACCATCTTTCACATCTTAGTGTAAATGTTCATTAATTGATGCAGCTTGATACTGTAAGTAGTATAGTCCAGAAATTGACCCACATGTATATGACCCATTGATTTTAATAAAGTTGCCAAAACAATTCAATGGGGAGAAAATATTTTTAATAAATTGTACTAGAGTGAAGTTACACCCATATGGGAAAAATTGACTTTGATATGCACTTCATGTGATATACTAACATTCATTGGAGAAGCCACATCCTTGAATGGAAAAGCTAAAACTACATGAATATAACAGAAAAAAAATCAAATAGTAAAATAACTTAGCAAATTTGGCATGAAAGACAGCTTCTATAATAGTTTGTAATAACTCCCAGCTCCATTCTTCCCACCCCTTTGTGATCTCCCTTCGATATGGGTTGGACTTAGTGACACCCTTTTTTTTTTTTTTGGCATGGGCAGGCTCCAGGAATGGAACCCGGGTCTCCAGCGTGGCAGGCGAGAATTCTGCCACTAAGCCACCGTTGCCCGCCCAAGGACACTCTTTTGATAAATAGAGTGCAACAAAAGTGGTGGGTTGTCATGTCCAAAGATTAGATTATAAAGGGCTGTAACATTTTCTCTTTGGCTTTCCTTGCATTCTAGCTCTGCTGATAAGCAAGCTGCTAGGTTTTGAGTTGCCTTATGGAGAGGCCCCATAGCAAAGAACAGAGAAATTCAGTTCAACAGCCCTTGAGGAGCTGAATCTTGCCACTAGTCATGTGAATGAAGTTGGAAGTGAATTGTCCTCCAGCTGAGTCGTGAAATGAGTGCAGCCCTGATGGACATCCCGATTGCATTGTTGTTAAAAATACTGAGATGGAAGGAAGACCTAGCTAAACTATCAAGATTCCTGACCCTCAGAAACTATGCATAATAAATATTTGCTTTTCAGAAATATAACAAATTATTTTTAGTAAATATAAACATGAGATAATAAACATTTGTTTTTTAAGGACCTAAGTTGTAGTGTAATTTGTTACCTGATGATAGATAGCTAATACACTTGGGAGAAGTAATTTCAGACAGAGCATAGAACATAACAGCTGTGAAAGAAAAAAATGATATCTTATACTTCATTAAATTGTAAAAATTCTGCTCCCTGGAACACCATTAAAAAAATTACTAGACAAGCCATGAACTGCAAAAAATTAAAAACGCAATAAATTAGCACTGCTACCTACCAGTGATTTAAATTTTAAAAACGACAGTATCAAATACAGGTGAGGATGTGCAACAACCAGACTGTCAAACATTGCTGTTGGGAATGATGTCAAAAGTTAAAAGCATTTTACAAAATGGTTTGGCAATTCCTTATAATGTAAATTGACATGTAACATATGACTCACTAATTCTACTCCTAGATTATGTACTCAAAAGAAAGGAAAATATATGCATACAAACAGCCATATGTAAACGTTTCCAGTGACTTTATTAATAGGAGCCAAAAACTAAATAATCTACATGTTCCTCAACAAAATGGATAAGCATATTGTGATACATTCATATAATGAAACTCAGCATACAGAGGTAACTCAACAATAAAAAAGAACTAAATATAGACATGCGTGACAACATGGATGAACTTCAGAAACCTTTTGTTGTGTGAAAGAAACCAGGCACAAAAGAATACTTTCTATATTATTTTATCTTATATGAAACTCTCTAAAACTCCATCAAAACAATGGTTTTGGGGGTGGGGCAGAGTTAATGGGAAGGGCACAAGTGAAAGTTTCTGGGGTGATGGAAATGTTCTACTTTGATAGGGTGCAGATGACACTAATATAACACTTATGACATGCATTTCTCTTTGGAAAAATTGCACTTCAATTAAAACAATAAAAAATTAAAAGTCATGTAGCATGAAAGAAATTTAAAAAAAGGTAGTGTTGTGCTAGATGTAGGGCTGTGAGTCAGGATGCAAATATTTTGGGGGCAATTTATTATGCACATTTAGAGCATTGGCCTTGGGAATCAGAATTTGGTTTGTACCCTCTACTCTATCATTAAATAGAAGTGTGAACTTAGGCATATTACTTAAACTTTCTGAACCTCAGTTTCCTTAATTGTAAACTGGGGACAACTGTATCTACTTCCCTGGGATGTTGCTACAATTATTAAATAATATAATGTATGTAAAGTGTTCAGTGAACTGTAGTCATTATGCAGCAGATCTTTTCACTTCACTGATTCTCAGATTTCCAATGAGCAATATAGGATGACTACTAACAGTTAATAAAGCTCATTTTCTACTATACCTCCATCATAAAGATGTTGAGTGAATGGGCTGGGGTAAAAGAAAAGGAGGGAAATGGACAATTCAGATATGAAAAGTATAGATTATTGCCAATCACCATAAACAGAATGTTTTGTAATATAGATAAGAATCTAACTCAAAGTTTTGTTTGGTGCTATATCTACTGCCCCTGTTGGCCCAGTTCCATACTCTGGAAACTCTTGGGTTGAGAAAATTCACATGTCCACATCAGAAATAGGCAGTGGGAAAGATGCACCTCGGGGAGGCTGTGCAGCTGGCACTGAGGGCTCTTGTTCAGGCAAATTTGAGGCTCAAGAGTTTAGAGTTTTGGACTTTTAAGGTCAAGGTTTTAGTTTTTGCAGGAATAATTTTTTTAAAAATAGGGTAGGCTTCTTTTCTGAAGAAATGGATGAGTATTGATTGAGAGCACAGATCTTGTAGCTGGACTGCCTGGAATCAAATTCTGATACTGCAACTCAAAAGCTGCTTCTCTTACTTTCAGCTCCTACAAAAGCAAGCAGTGAGACAAGGACCTGAGCACAAGCAATGTATTTAGGAAGTGATTGCAGGGAACATAACAGTAGGAAAAAGAGCAAGTGAGACAGTGAAGGGATGTCAGTCAATAAATGATGCATTCTCAAGCCAGTTATGGCTGTGATTAAATGGAGCTCAATCCCACTGAGGAACTCTAGGAGCCAGTGTAGAACACCGACCATGGAGCTACCCCACCAGAGGAGCAAGGAATCTGGGGTATTAACACACCCACTTCTGCCATTGTTGAGGGCATCTAGCGGAGGGTTAATTCTCCAGCCTTTTGGCCTTCTGTGTGCTTGGGTGAAATGTGTCTACAGAGAGAGAAAGTCCTCAGGAAAATTTAAATTCTGTAACTGGACCACCTGAGGGGATATGGGTGGGCCATCAATACTGTCTATTATGCTGTGTCACATTAAACAAGTTACTTAATCTCTGAGTACCTCAGTTTCCTCACCTGCAAAATGGGGATAATATAGTACCTAACCCATTGCTCTATTACGAGGATTAAGTATATTAATACTAATAAAGCACTTTGATAGCTATGCAAGCTTTTGAATAAGTGAGTCTTAGCAAAAAGCACATCATACAAAAGCACTAAGGTGGGAAAGAACATGCTGTGCTTGAGGAATAGAGAGAAGAATGGTGTTGGGTGGAATCATAACCAAAGGGGAGTGTGTGCTAAGAGGAGTTCAGAGAGGGTGGCCAGGGATGAATCATGCAAGGTCTCTCAGCAAGGTACAGGCTTCTGCCTAAGTTCTAGCAGCAAGGTGATTTTCTGTGTCTGAAGGATCAGATTCTCATGTCAGAGGCACATAGGATCAGGTAGTGATTTCAGAAGCATATTATGGAGTAAATTCTGTTTTCTAATCAACCGTAACGGGAGTTCAGTGATGGGGTGGGGTAAGCACTGGCAAGAATTTGACTTAAGTACAATTAGATGTAAGACAGATATATTAGAAAGTGACATAATTCTCTAGAGTGGATGATTTCTTCCTTAAAGATGGTCCTTAATTATGAGCACTCATGAGATTAAGACAGTGGTCTAAAGCACTTCTTGGCCCTAATCTTACCATCAGTAAGAAAATAAATATTTTTTCAGAGAACAGAGGCTGTTTTTATTTGTTGTTTTTTTTTTTTTCCATTTCAAAAAGTGTCTGTGCTTAGCCCAGAACAATGGAAAATAGACAGGTTAAATGGCATATCGAGTCTGGGCTTATTGGTTAAATATTCATTTGAATGTATAAAGCTGTCATCAAAAGTAACCCTCAATAATTTGGGGGAGGTTATTGTAACCTGTACCTAAACAATTACATTGAATGAACACTGCATAAAAACATACACTCTTAGAATTGTATTCTACACCTTTTCTTTTCTCCTAAAACCTCCAATACTTCCTATTCCTTGTATGAAGAATCCCTGTTCCTATCTAAGGCTGTCCAACCCAGTTTTCCCCACTATAGGGAGAAGCAAATTCATTCTTCTGGTCACTCAGAGAATAAAGTTCAGGGACATCTCAAATCCTCTTGTAACACATATCTAGTATACCAGCAACTTTCAAAATAGGTTGGCTCTTCTTTCAAGATATCCAGAATGTTACTATTCTGATATAGCCTAGATTATTCCAACCTCTCACTTTCTCTCTGTTCTACTTACAACAGTGGCACTCAAATGGAAGTAATTTTTCCTACCCAAGAGGATATTTGGCAATGTCTACAAGAATTTTTGGTATCACTTCTGTGCAGCTGGAGGTTACTGTAATCTAGTGGGCAGAAGCAAAGAATCCCATTGAATATTTGACAAGGTACAATTTAGGCCCCTGTGGCAGTTTGAATCTCTTATATAGCTCAGAAAAGACTATGTTCTTTTAATCCATTCTTGTGGAGCAGACGTGTTGCGGGTGGACATTTTGATGAGGTTGTTTCCATGGAGATGAGACCCACCCAATTCAAAGGAGTCTTAATCTTTTACTGGAGTCCCTGAAGAGAGCTTAGCAAGACAGAGAACTTAGAAACTACCTGAGAGAAACAAGCAAGGATCCACTGAAGCCCAGAGACATTTCGAAGAGAAAGACCAGCTGACGTCACCATGCGCCTTCCCATGTGACAGAGAAACCCCAGATGTTATCGGCCTTTCCTCAGTGAAGGTACCCTCTTATTGAGGCCTTAATTTGGACATTTCTATGTAACTTGTAACAATTCTAATAAATCCCCATTGTTAAAAACCTGTCCATTTCTGGTATGTTGCATTTCAGCAGCATTAGCAAACCAAAACAGCCCCCATATCAAAGAATTATCCAGCTCAACTGTAGCTGGTGCCAGGGATGAAAAACTTTGACCTATAGTCTATTCTCAAGACAGCCACGCATTGTGAGCCTTTGAAAAGTGAGTAAGCAGGTCATCCCTCTGCTTGGACCTTCTAATAGCTTTCTAGTTCTCTCAGAGTAAAAGTCTAAGTCCTTTTAATGGCCCACAAAGTCCTCAGTGTTTAAATGATCCGTATCATATTCCTGACCACATCTCCACTCTCTCTTGCAGCTTCTCCAGCTACCCCATTGACCCTTGGACATCTCTGGTTCTTCCTACCTCAGGGCCTTTATATTGGCCATTCCCTCTGGTGAAACAACAGTTATCTCCAAGGCCCAGTCCCTCTGTTCCTTTGCAACTTGTGCAGATGTCACCATTTCAGTAATGCCTACTGTGAATTTCCCAACTAAAGTTGAGTCTCCTCTACAACATTCTCTGTTCTCCTTAACCTTCTTTTCTCATAATAATTATTACCTCCTGACATAATAATTATGCATTATATTTATTGTCTGGTCTTGGCTTCCAAAAATTGATTGTACTTTTCATGAAAACAACAGTTTTTTTGTCTTTTTTGTTTCAGATATTTAAAATTGTTCTTTCTCAAGATCTATACTTTGTGAATGATGAAATGGTGGCACAGAGATTTAAAATGGCTTACCCAAAGTTATAAAGGTAGTGAATTAATAGCAGAAGCAGTACAAACTCCAAGGTTCCTAATTCAGACTCTTGGTGGCTAACTTCTGAACCACACAGTTGCCTTGGCAGAGAAGAGAGAAATGATGTTAGGACTGTTGCACCAGACAATCTCATGCCAATCACCAACTCCCATACACCAACCCATCATACACACAGATAAGCTATGAGGATGTTCTGATAACACCATCCAAATATTTAAGAAATGCACTTAAATTGTTTATGAAAAATAAAAAAGATATAAACTTATTCAGGTCATAGTTCTTCTCAAAGATTGATGAGTGACAGGAAGGAGGAGGAAAAATGAAACTCTTAAAGAAAAATTACAGTGGAGAAAAGCATAACCAGAAAGTGAAAGGTATTATGAATCGGAAGCAATATATAGGTTTCATGGTTGTTGCTGTGCTTACTAGCATGGAAGACAACCTTTAGTTTTGAATAAATATATTCACTCCTTGTCCCTACCAAGGATAAAATTCCAATTTAGCACATTAGCGCCTTTTTCTGCAGTCCTGTCTATGAGGTTGGCAAGTCAACCAACTTACATACAATTAACAGAGTAGCTCCTGATACAGGGAGAACTTTGTTCTAGGGAAGAATGTTGCTGTGTTCTCATCTCTCAGTGCTCCCCTTTTTAAAAAAAAATCATCTGCTAAAATAAAATAAAATAAAAGTCAATAGGAAAAGATGGGGGAAAACACCCTCTCTGATTGAAATCTGATTTTCATCTCATGAAAAATATCTTAATTTTCACTTATATTCCATGCCTGTAGCTGAGGGCCATTAAAAGTAATAAAACTAAATCATTTGTGACAGATCTTAGAAAACAGTTTCTGCAATCCACTGCTCCCTTAAATGCTCATTAGAAATAGTAGTTTTCTCTTCAGAACACTGTTCACTGAATGCTTAAAAAGTAGCCCTCCCCCCAAGTTTTGACAAGTTCAACTGGCAGTAGAGTGTTTGAAGCAAAGGCTTGACATAAAAAAGATGTTGTGCAGTTATATTAAATAATACCAGGAATGACACATCAAAGCAGAAAGCATTAGGATGCAAGGCAGTCAGAAGAAAGAGAAATCAACACGCTGGTTTCTGCATTTGATATTTTCTGGCATCAGAATAAACAAGAATTTGTATTTAGTACAGGTAGAATAGTCCACAAGATTCTGAGTTAGCAGTTTTGTCTCTTTCTTTATGAGTCCATTGACCCTTGAGCAAATATCATGTAAGCACTTAAAGATATTTTTATAGATACCTGTAAGATGAGAATAACAGTAATAATAATATTAATTATAGTGCTTACCTATACCACACAGTTTTCACGGGTGTTAAAAAAGAAACCTTTAAAAAAGTGCACAGAAACTGTACTGAATATTTTTAAATATGGCTAAAAGGGGAAATTTTAGGTTGTATATATATTAAAAAATTAAAATAAAAAACAGTAACATAGGATTGTGCAACACAAACAGTGAACCCTAATGTAAATCATGGTCTAGAATTAATAGTACAATTATAATAACATTCTTTCATCAATTATAACAAATGTTCCACACTAATACAAGGTGTTCATAATAGGAGGTTATGAAGGAACTGTATTTCCTGCATGATTTTTTTGCAAATCTATATCTTCTTTAATTTAAAAAAAAGGTGTATGGTAAGATCCTTAAAAAAATTTTAAATTATTAAACAGATGTTAATGTCATTCATAATGATGACAAATATCCTTGAGCACTTATTGTGTGCAATTAATTTTATATTTAATTTTATCTTGCTGACATTGGGTCCTTAAAATCATTAAAATTATCTTCACTTGTCAGAATTGGATGCTGGGAATTTGAGTAATTATTATGTAACTATTAACTAATCTTTTAATGTTAGTAATAAGTGTAGTATTATTGCTAAAGTATCACATGAGGAACACAGCAACAAAGGATATGAATAAAGTTCAACTAGAAGGCCTACATCAGTTAAGGTTCAGTGTATGAAGCAGAACAAATACTAAGGATTTCTTTATAGTGAGGAGAACTTATATAATTTAGGGAGAAGTTTAAATAGTCCATCAAAGTTATAGTCTTCATGTCTGATGCAGGCATTTGAAGTCTGCAAGACAGGAAATTGGGACGAAAAGACATAAGTTTAGGGAGAGCAAATTCAAGCTGGAACATAGAAAAATGAGCTTGAATCCATGAGTATGAGTTGGAGCCCACAAGCATGAGGGTATACTAGAACCTACTGTCAGTTTACCCAGTCTCTAAACTCGATAAAGTGGTTGTTCTGCAGAAGAAACTGGCACCCTTCATCATGGAGCTAAATAGCCTCTGAACTAGGAGTCAGAGAAGCTGGAAGAGTTTAGAGGGGAAGTTGGAGAAGTTGTTGCCGGATGCTAAAGGAATGAGCCAGTGATAAAGCAGCACAGTATGCGAACTCCTAAAAGTACCTGCCCCCCAACTTCCCATCTGTGGTAGTTAGATTCAGTTGTCAGCTTCGCCAGGTGAAGGCACCTAGTTTTGTTGCTGCCGACATGAGCCAATTGGTATGTGGACCTCATCTGTTGCTAATTACATCTGCAGTCTGCTAGGAGGCGTGTCTGCTGCAATGAATGATGTTTGACTCAATTGGCTGGTGCTTAAATGAGAGAGCGCAAAGTAGCACAGCCTAAGCAACTCAGCATAGCTCATCTCAGCACCCGCAGTTCAGCCCAGGCCTTTGAAGGTGCAGAAAGGAATCACCCTGGGGAAAGTTGTTGGAACGCAGAGGCCTGAAGAGAAGGCCAGCAGAGATTATCCTGAGACTTCCCACGTAAGAAAGAATCTCAGATGAAAGCTAGCTGCCTTTCCTCTGAAGAACTAATGAAATAAATCCCCTTTTATTAAAAGCCAACTCATGTCTGGTGTGTTGCATTCCAGCAGCTAGCAAACTAGAACACCATCTTAGAAAATTAAAATGGCAGCTGCTTCACTTCTGCCCTCTAAACCTTGCATGAAATGTCTCTTTGGCTCATCCTAACTGAAAATATACAAAGAAGCAAATTCTGGGAAACACTTACACCTAGTCAAATTGATACATCGCAGAGCTACCACAGTCTACTCCTTGTCAAATCAGTACCTACAAGAATTTCTTTAATGCACGCTACCAAATAAACACGATTATAAAGTCATGCTGCTGTCTAACATTAGAGAAGTATCCCTTATATTAACCCTTTCCCTAAAGAGGATACAAAATCACTCTCAGTCTTTGAGTGATGTTCATTGTTCTTTAACTGATTCATACTCTGCGTTTGATATCCTGCAATACAAATAATGAGAATAATGAGATATAACATATCTTATATTAGATTTTAGGGGAATGGGAAAGAGAAAGAAAATAAAAATATTATGCTCATAATATACATATGTGTGTGTTCATATATATTCACATAAAATATATATTTATATATCCACATACACATCCATATTCATATCAAAATAAAGAAGGGATATTCACGACTATCATTAGCGCTCATTTTTGTAACTGGTTATGTGGGCTTATTGGTATTTGTTTACCTTCTTCCACTACCAATTACATATTTCCTTAGGAAGCATACTCCCTCAGATCTCCAATACATAGTAGCAACCTTATTTCTCCTCCAGAAGTCACACTCAATCACCCTATCCAGTACAGTTACCTCTTTCTTTGCCTGTTGTTTCATTGGCATGAGAAGCCCAAAGTGGCCAGAAGATAATCTCGACTTCCAGTTCAATGGAATCACTGATGGCAATATCGGTGATTTATTATAACATACCTTCTCATGGGTCATACTTTGTATCTCACTCTCTGGGGTCTGCTGGGACTTGAGCATAGTCATAAATCTTTCAGAACAAGGAGAGGTGGTAGGGGCAATTCCTGAGTGGTATCAGTGGTCCTTTTCATGGAAAAGGGTTAATCATTCTCTCTCTTTTTATGGAAAAGGGGAAATCATTATTTCCCTTCAGACAAGGGGAAACTAATCTCTTAATGCAGGAACGGAAGGACTGCTTCTATTCCCAAAGAAGCCTGAACAGAATTTTAGGGTTCAAAGTCCCCAACTTCATTGTAATATGCCTATATGCCCCATTACAAATTCTAGGACTTATTGCTTCCCAGTTAATGTCCTGACATTATATTGGAGACTTCAGGATATTAGGCATTCCATTTGCATTGTAATTCAGCCACCCGTAGAATTAGACTTTGGGTTTGGTTTTCAGAAATGCCAACCCTAGGGCACAAGAAATAACAGTTTCTTTTAGGGCAAACATAGATTTCAGGTCTGTTATGCCAACTTCAGCTGGGAAGTTAAAGCCCTGCATTCATCATTTTCTTTCCCTAAATTCTCCAACACAGAAGCAATCAACCAACCAACCCCATTATGCTCCTTATTTTGACTAAAATATTCTATGGCAGTAAACAGTAACCCAGAGCCTTGTTTTCTGTAAGAATCTGATTACAGTTATCTGCAGATGATAATTTATATAACTGTTTTGCCCTTGAAGAACATGGATTACCCAGTGTATTCTTTACCACTGGAAATGCAGTGATTAGAGCTTTCAAATCTAATCAGATCAGAACAAACCAGATAACCCAGAACCAGTATAAAGAACCCATCCTTAGGCTACTTGTTCCATTAGAACACCTGTTGGAACCAAATTCTCTGTCATTTAGGGTTCATTCAGAGAAGTGAGACTACTGAGATATATTTCCTTTAGGGATTTGACCTATCCAATTGTGGGACTGGTTAAACAGTCTGTAAGGCTCTCTCAGGCTGAGAAAATAGACATAAATTGGGAGCAGGAGAGGAGAGCAAGGACAAGTCAGAATCCTTGTAATCCACAAGAATGAACTGAAACCCTTGAATAAAATTCCCACTGCCTCATGATGCCCTGGGTGTCTTATGGGAGAAGATGTTACCCTTCATTATAGAGCTAAAGGCTCACCTAGCTTAGAAGTGGGAGAAGGGAAGGAAGATCCAGGAGAAGGTGGAGCAGTTGCAGGCCTGGCTGTTGCCCCACACTAATAAGGTGAACCCCTAAATAAGTGACAACATGTAAAGCATATGCTTTCTCTTTAAAGCATAAACGACAAAATGCTGCTGCGTCTCTTCTGCTCTTCAAATTTCCAGTGGAAATGTCTGTTGCAGTATACTCTGACCTAAAACCTAAGACAATTATGGGAAATGTAATTGAGCCTGACAAAGCTGTCACATTACAAAGGCATTGCACGTCTCATTTCTGGGGTGACTCCCATACCCACATTTAGGGAAACTTCCAATTGTTCCAAATGTTTGCAATTTTTGCTGTTATTAATCCGTGGTCTGAAATGATGTTCAGACATGCCATATATATATTTTGGTTATATTGGTATCAGGTAAATGGAGCTACTGAGTAGTTTCAGGAGAGCAATGCGTTTGTGGGTCAGAATTACAGACTTAAATGAAATAACATATATTAGGTATCTATCCAGAGTTATTTGTCATGAAATATGAACTAGTCAAATATTACCTTCCACACTGCTGAGAGTTATGCCCTGGATTTCTCACTTACAATATCATGAGTTGTGTCAATCCATTCTATTTATTTACAACTTGGTAGTCTTACCATAGGATAAGAATACTGGTACCTGTTAACCTCACTGGATTCATTTAGTTCTTAAAATCAAAGAGGAATAATCTATTTGAAAGGACATTGTAAAATGAATAATGCTTCATCAGTGTAAAGGTAAAAGTGTTATAATTACATTTTTCTTGGTTGAAATTTAATTTGAGAATCATTTGAAAGCTATCTACACCTCATCAACACAAATTTTCCTTTTAAAATCTGTTGGGATGACACTGGAAGGCTGCAGAAAGCTAGTCCTCATTCTTACTTCACCAGGGAAATAGGAACGAATGAAATATCCACAATGGCTTTAAGATGTGAGGTAGAGATGAGAATGGATGACTTCTTTAATGTTTGAACAAGAAATGAAGGCTGAGAGAACTAAAAATTGCATTATGTTTCTATGGAACTCTGTTCTTTTTTTTTTTGAACGTGTCAGTGTTCATGAAGTTCCTGTCTTCTAGATACACCAGTGTTGTTTCTTCCTGCACTGGGGGTTTAAAGCCACATTGTCTTGGCCTGAAATATCTCACCCACTACTCAAGGATCAGTGTGGTCTGCGTGGACTTTCTACAGAGTTTGATTATCTGCCCTGTCCATGCTGTGAAACTTGGCCTTTAGAGATAGGCCTATCTTTAAATGATGTACAATGTGTCTAAATGGACATCAGTAAGGAAGGGTAACTCAGGCAGGTAAGTGTGAGTATGGGAGTGTTAGAGAAGGGAAACTAGGCCCAACACACATTAAAGAAGAAAATGAAAGATTGAAGAAAAACTCCTTACACAGCACCAAGTGGGAACCAGTTCTGAAGAATACAGAAATGTGTTCTCCTTTCAAAAAGTTTACAATCTAAGGAGATGAGTTTTACTCTCCAGGAAAAAATGATGAGACAAATCAGGAATTCATGGTCAGCCTTGAGGTTCTATGTAGTAGGTTCAGACTAATGATGCTAAATATTCTTAGAAGAACTAGGAATAATATTAAATTTAAGATCAAGGCAGTGGGTTTGATTACCAGCTCTACTACTTATTATAGTGTGATCTTGAATTTCCTAACTATAAAATAGGGGTAATAATTGCCTCACAAAGTTTTTATGATTATATTATATATTTGAAAGTTTGCATTTTTAATAATTTTTTATTAATTAAAAAATTACAAGAAAGAAACACAAACATCCTTAATATATGCTCATTCTGTTCTACATATATAATCAGTAATTCACAATATCATCACATAGTGGCATATTCATCATCATGATCATTTCTTAGAATATTTGCATCAATTCTGAAAAAGAAATAAAAAGATAACTGAAAAATAAAACAAAAACAGAAAAAGAAAAAAAAGAATTTTACATACCATACCCCTTACCCCTCCCTCCCTTTCATTGATCACTAGCATTTCAAACTAAATTTATTTTAATAATTGTTCCCCCTATTATTTATTTTTGTTCCTTATGTTTTACTTGTCTGTTGACAAGGAAGATAAAAGGGGCATCAGACACAAGATTTTCACAATCACACAGTCACATTGTGAAAGCTATATCATTATACAATCATCATCAAGAAACATGGTTACTGGAACACAGCTCTACATTTTCAGGCAATTCCCTCCAACCTCTCCATTACATCTTGGATAAAAAGGTGATATCTACTTAATGCGTAAGAATAACCTCCAGGATAACCTCTCGACTCTGTTTGGAATCTCTCAGCCATTGACACTTTGTCTCATTTCACTCTTCCCCGTTTTGGTCGAGAAGGTTTTCTCAATCCCTTGATGCTGGGTCTCAGCTCATTCAGGAGTTTTTCTCAATCCCTTGATGCTGAGTTTCAGCTCATTCTAGGATTTCTGTCCCACATTGCCAGGAAGGTCCACACCCCTGGGAGTCATGTCCCACGTAGACAGGGGGAGAGAGGTGAGTTTGCTTGTTGTATTGGCTGGAGACAGAGACCACATCTGAGAAACAAAAGAGGTTCTCTTGGGGGTGACTCTTAGGCCTAATTTTAAGTAGGCTTGACCTATCCTTTGTGGGGTTAAGTTTCATGTGAACAACCCCCAAGACTGGGGGCTCAGCCTATAGCTTTGGTTGTCCACACTGCTTGTGAGAACATCAAGAATTCAACTTGGGGAAGTTAAATTTTCCCCCGTTCTCACCATTCCCTGAAGGGGACTTCGCAAATACTTTTCCACTCACTGATCAAATCACTCTGGGATTCATCGGGGCTTCACTCTGGACAAACCAATAAAATCTAATGTCCTACCCAAGGTTCCATGTACTTATGTTGTTCAACCTACTATCTACATAAGTTATATTAGGAAGTATAAATTTTGTACCAAATAGACATTTTTTATTTAGTCTCACACATAAGTTGAAATTTTAAAATATTAATTACCATCTATTTTCAGCACCCTGCAGTAATGACATTCCTTTGTTCTTCCTCATGCAAAAACGTTTTAAAATTTGTACATTTAGTCATTATCATTATACACTCTAGGCATTCCTAGATTATACCATCTCAATCTTCATCATCTATCTTTCTTTGTGATTGCATTTATGCCCCCAGCCCTCCTCCCTCTATCATTGTCACATTCAGCTTCATTCAGTGTTTTAACATAATTGTATTACAGTTAGGTAGTGTTGTGCTGACCATTTCTGAGTTTTTATATTCAGTCCTGTTGCACAATCTGTATCCCTTCAGTTCTAGTTACCCAATATCTTACCCTATTTCTATGTTCTGATGATCTCTGTTATCAATGAAATATTCCAAGTTTATTCACTAATGTCAGTTCATATCAGTGAGACCATACAGTATTTGTCCTTTTGTTTTTAGTAATCACACTCAGCATAATGTCCTTAAGGTCCATCCATGTTGTTACATACTTCATAACTTTATTCTGTCTTACAGCTGCATAATATTCCATCATATGTATATGCCACAATTTGTTTAGCCACCTGTCTGTTGATGGACATTTTGGCTGTTTCCATCTCTTGGTAATTGTAAATAATGCTGCTATAAACATTGGTGTGCAAATGTCCGTTTGTGTCCTTGGTCTCATGTCCTTTGAGTAGAGACAGCATATAGATGGGTCTTGTTTTTTAATCCATTCTGCCAGTTTATGTCTTTTGATTGGGGAGTTTAATCCATTAACATATAGTGTTATTACTGCAGGGGTAGTACTTTCTTCTACCATTTTGCCTTTTGGATTTTATCTGTCATATCTAATTTTCCTTCTTTTTACCTTTACTCATGGTCTTCCTTTCTACACTCTTCTTCACACCACTCTCTTCTGCCTTTGTATCTGTCTCTAGTGCTCCCTTTAGTATTTCTTGCAGAGCTGGTCTCTTGGTCACAAATTATCTCAGTGATATTTTGTCTGAAAATGTTTTAATTTCTCCCTCATTTTTGAAGGACACTTTTGCTGGATATAGAATTCTTGGTTGGCAGTTTTTCTCTTTTAATAATTTAAATATATCATCCCACTGTCTTCTCACCTCCATGGTTTCTGCTGAGAAATCTATGCATATTCTTATCAGGCTCCCTTTGTATGTGATGGATTGCTTTTCTCTTGCTGCTTTCAAGATTCTCTCTTTCTCTTTGACCTCTGACATTCTGATTAGTAAATGTCTTGGAGTACCTCTATTTGGATTTATTCTCTTTGGGGTACTCTGCACTTCTTGGATCTGTAATTTTAAGTCTTTCATAAAGGTTGGGAAATTTTCAGTGATAATTTCCTCCATTAGTTTTTCTCCTCCTTTTCCCTTCTCTTCTCCTTCTGGGACACCCACAACACGTATATTTGTGTGCTTCATATTGTCTTTCAATTCCCCGAGTCCCTGCTCATATTTTTCCACTTTTTTCCCTATATTTTCTTTTTCTTGCCAGATTTCAGATGTTCCATCCTCCAGTTCAGAAATCCTATGTTCTGCCTTTCAAAATCTACCATTGTAGATTTCCATTGTTTTTTTCATCTCTTCTACCGTGCCTTTCATTCCCATAAGTTCTGTGATTTGTTTTCTCAGACTTTCAATTTCTTCTTTTTGTTCATTCCTTGCCTTCTTTATATCCTCCCTCAATTCATTGATTTGGATTTTGATGAGGTTTTCTATGTCTGTTCGTATATTCTGAATTAAATGTTTCAGCTCCTGTATCTCACTTGAATTGTTGGTTTGTTCCTTTGGGCCATATCTTCGATTTTCCTAGTGTGATTTGCTATTTTTTGCTGGTGTCTAGGCATTTAATTACCTTAATTAGTTTATTCTGGAGATTGCTTGCACTTCTTTTACCTAGGGTTTTCTTGCTGGGTGAATTTGTTGTCTATCTGTTCTTTGACATTCAGTTCAGCTTTATCTGGACCTCTAGCTTAAGTTTTGTTTAACAGAGGAGAATTTTTCAGTTCTTGTTTTCTTGTTTCTTGCCCTGCTTGTATGCTGCCTTTCCCCCCCACCCCCCACCCTTAGGCGGGTCTACCTAGGTATTATAGACTGCAGCCTGATTTTCCCAGACCAAACTGGCCTCCTATCAGGAGGAAAGAATCACCTGCATCAACTTTCCCTGAGGGTGAGACTCAGCAGATTGAAAGACTTTCCTGTGAAGTCTCTGGACTCTGTTTTTCTTATCCTGCCTAGTATGTGGTGGTTGTCTGCCTGCAGGTCCCACCAGCATAAGATGATGCAGTACCTTTAACTTTGGCTGGGGGCATGGTGGAGACAGAGGAGAGGTTGTAGGCTGTTTTTAATGGCTTCAAATTGCCAAGCCCTGGTGTCTGAATTCCTTGAGGGAGGGATTCCACCTGAGTTGGGCTTCACCCCTCTCCTGGGGAAGGCACAGTCTCCAGACAAGCCCTCAAAACAAGTTTGTTTCTGCCTATGCCTGGGCAATTCAGCCTGAGGAGCCCTGCCACTGAATCCAAAGGCAGTCAAGCCTTTGTAGAAACACAGCCACAAAAACCTCTGTTCCCTTCTTTTTTTTTCCTTTTTCCGTTAGCCCTGCCCCCTTGGTGCCAGGGCAAAAATGAGCGGCCTCTGCTTTGACCAGGTTCACCTGAGCTGGGGGCCTATTTTTAGTAGTCAGAATTTGTTAATTAATTCCGCAATTGGCATTTGGTTGGGCTCAGCCCCTGCTGCTGGTAAAGTCTCTTTCCTTTCCCCTCTGGGAAGCAGCCTGTGGGGTAGGGGTGCCAGCCACCGGGCCTTGGGGAACTCATGGTTCGGGGGTGGGCTTGCAGCCGGTCTAGCTGGTCCAGATTGGGAAACACTGTGTGTCCAGTCACTGACATTGCCCCAGGAGCTGTTCTGTGCTGTGTCTGGTTATTTAGTAGTTGTTTTGGAGGATGAGCTAAAATGTGCACATTGTTAAGCTGCCATCTTGGCCTGGAAGTCCGGTGAGTCTGGAAGTTTGTATTTTATTGGTCACTTATTGATCCAAAACACACTTTTGAAAACTTTAGCTATCATTCTAAAAAGAAAGTGGTACACCAAAATCTCTAGAGGAAAATAATATTGTCAAACACACACACGTACACACATGTTCTTTTATATCATACTATGTAACATATTTTCAGTATTTCAATAACATTTATGAGCCTATGAAATTCTTACATTCATCCAATCAAAGAAGGGATGTAACAAAGCTTAGGAAACATTGATTCATTCAAAATTAGGCTATGAGAAATGATTCTCCCCTTTTTCCTGATGAAGCAATGACTATGCAGAAAGATTAAGTGGCATATGAGAATTTACCCAAACCAGGGCTCTAAGCCAAATCCCCCACACCTATGGCATGGGTCGCATGGACCCTGTTAGGAAGACTTCACAGAAAGTCTTGCTGGAAAAATAATGTAATAATGTAAAATACTGAGACCTAGATAGTATCAGTGTACAAACAGCACGAGAGGAGAGCATTTGTGGATGTTAGGAAAGGTGGGAAAGACAGAATTCATCCAGTTTATTAGTTCTTATGGAAAAGACAAAAGGCACTGATGTAGTTAATTTATGGTTTTATTGTTCTGCTTTGTTTTTATTTATTTTTACTTGGATGGAAGTTTGGAGAGACTTGTGGAAATGTATGCAAAGCCATAGACTAGCTATGGAAGTTGAGAAGTTCCAAATCCAAAAGAAATCCAATCACCATTTAACCTTTAAAAGAAATTCATGGTCCAGCAAAGTACCATAACAAGTATTAAGAATCAGGAAATCTTCTAGTGCTTCAGTGATCACAGAAACATGAGCCATAAGCAGTCTGGTTCTATAGAGAATAAATCATTCAGGGAAACTTGATTACTATTTTGATAGAATTAGAAGATTAGTTGTCAGAAGGAGTGGTGATGATGTAATACATCTCAGCTTCTAAGAAACTATATCCATTGGGAATTTTACATGAAAAATTAATTTCAGTTGTCTTGAATATATCTTTCAAGAAGGTGTAGGTCACACTGATAAGCCACAATTTTTGTGTGATTAAAAACAGAGGAAGAAAGAAAGAGAGGGAGAAAAAGCTAAAAAAGCAGGAAGGGAAAAAAAAAAAGAAAGAAATAATCAAATCCAGGAATGTATTAAGAAATGAGCATTTTGTTTTCATTCAGTCTAAGGCAGTGTATCTAGTGTTGAATTCTTTTTATGTCTTTCAACAAAAATGCAATTCCTAGGGATTCTAGGATTTAAAAGCATTCATTGAGCATTCAAATTAGTGTTGGAGTCCTTAAAAGATCATTAATATTAGACCTCTAACTTCAAATAGTGTGTATAACTGTTCTAGTTTGCAAGCTGCTGGAATGAGACATACCAGAAATGGAACACCTTTTAAAAAGGGAAATTTATTAAGTTGCAAGTTTGCATGTTCTAAGGCTATGAAAACATCCAAATTAAAGCAAAACTAAAAAATGTCCAATCTAAAGGATCCAGGGAAAGATAGCTTGGTTCAAGAAGGCCAATGAAGTTCCGAGTTTCTCTTAACTGGAAAGGCATATGGCGAACATGGCCATGTCTGCTAGTTTTGTGTCCAGGCTTCTTGTTTCATGAAGTCCCCTGCACCCATCCTCCCTGGGGGTGTATTACTTCTTCATCTCCAAAGGTCTCTGGCTGTGTGGTTTCTGTGACTCGAAGCCTTTTCCAAAACGTTTCCTCTTTTAAAGGATTCTAGTAAACTAATCACTTGTAATGGGTAAAGTCACACCTCCCTCTAATGAAATGTTAATACCCACAATTTGGTGTATCATGGCTCTATGGAGATAACCTAATCAAATTTCCAAATTACAGTACTGAATAGAGATTGAAAGAAATGGCTGTCTCCATAAGATGGATCAGGATTAAAACATGGCTTTTCTAGGGCACGTAATCCTTTCAAACCAGCACAATAACCATACAAGTCAAGTTGATGAGTATTCTTTAGAAAATCCTCAGAGAAACTTGTGAAAGTATAGCCAGTGGAGCTAAGAGTAGAGATATTGGACTCAGAAAATCACTGAGTTCATATAAAAGTTTTAATGCTTGCTTCTTTAACTCTTCTTTCATCAAGAGGTGAAGTCTAATTTGCTTCTTATGGGCTGGCTTTAATTACTGTCTTTCAATGAATAGATTATGATGGAGTTGACATTGTATGACTTCTGAGGTAGGTCACAGAAGGTCATGCAGTTTCCTCCCAATTCTCTCTCTGAGGGCATGCACCTCTGAAGCCATGAGCCCATTTCAGAAATATGGCCCACAGGAGCAACCATGCTGGAGAGACCACATAAGAACAGAGAGAGGACTGCCCCTGGAGTCCCATTTGTTCCAGCCTCCACGTGATTGTATCTTCCCAGCCAAGGGGCCTGACTCATGAGTGAAGAGGCCTAAGAGATGATTATAGCCTAAGCCAATGTCTGACTTTTAGCTACATACAAAACCCCAGATGACATCCTTCTAGCTGAGCCCGGTCAACCCCTATCACTATGAGTGATACTAATGAATGTTCTTGTTTTATATCACTGAGTTTGGAATGGTTGAATATGCAGCAATAGATAACTGGTACTATATCTGTGTGATCATGGGTAATTAGCTAAGCTTCAAGTTTCATTATAATCATATCTACCCAGTGGGTTTTTATAAGTATTAATTGAGAAAATGCATTAATTTTTTTAAAATACTGCTGTTTCAGTTTGTTAATGCTGCCAGAATGTAATGTACCAGAAATGGATTGGCTTTTACAAAAGGAATTTATTAGGTTACAAATGTACAGTTTAAAGGCCATGAAAATGTTCAAATTAAGGCATCAATAAGTGGATAACTTCATTCAAGAAAGGCTGATTATGTCTAGGGTTTCTCTGTTACCTGGGAAGGCATATGGTGAAGTCTGATGTCCTTCTCTCTGATTTCTGGTTTCAAATGTCTCTCTCAGCTTCTGGCATCTCCCAAACCATCCTATTGCTGCATCTCCAAATGTCTGTGTCTTCTGGTTTCATATCTCTGTCCTCTGTTTTGGCTCTGAGTTCTCTTTCTCTCTCTGTGAGCTCTTTTAAGAAGAGCTCTCTTAAGGACTCCAGTAAACTAAGACCCACCTTCAACGGGCCACAGCTCCATGGAAACAACCAAAATCAAAATGTCCCACCCCACAAGAGGTCTGACCCCACATGACTGGATTAAAAGAACATGGCTTTTCTCAGGTACATTACAGCTTTAAACCAGCACAACCACCTAGCTAATAGTTCTTAGCATTTGTAGCTAGCAAAACTATTAGTAGTGACCATAGTACTAAGTTTGATATTAAAGAAAAGATAGTAAATGGTAGTCAAGATTATATTAAAAGATTTATTAAACCCTTGTCAGATTTGCTCCACAAAAAAGACCTTGTTAACAGACAAACTTAATGAGGCATGCCTAAACCTTATCTCAGATACATCTAATATGAATCAATGTGTCTCCCCTGTTTTTCCTGCAAAATATACTTTGTACTCTGTTCTAAGACTTATCAAAATATGTCAAATTTGTTCTTTGAGGAGAGATATATATAGGTAAGATCCTATAATGGTGATGTTATAAGGGACTCAAATTCTCAAGTGTTACCCTCTCCAAAGGGTTCTGGAAGATGCCACAGACAGAAGATACAATACAAAAATTTACAAAGAAATTTCTTCATTAATAATTCTATTAGGGCTCAGTAATCCCTAAAGCAGTTCTAGTTATACCCAAGATCAAGTCAGGTTCTCTGCTCTACCCTCAAAATCTAAACCTTAAGAATACCTTGCTCATTAATGTCTGTGAGACGATAGAACCTCTTAGCCCACTTAAACCAGCAGATCATTGCCAGGAAAGGGAGAAATGTGAGATAAGCAACCTCACCAGAACCAGACCACATGAAAGTCCTAGACAGAAATGCAGTAAAGGGAAACAGGGACTTTTCATTTAAGGAAGAACAAATCTGCCTGAGAATAAAGAATAGTTCAATAGATAACCTAGGCTCATACCAAGAAGAATGGACAATGTCTCTTCCCTTACACAAGTATAAGAAAGAAGTGGGAGGACGCGGGCCTGCCATTGGAATAGGAGGCAAACTATTCTCCCTCTTGATAATGGACACAGGATGTCCCTGAATTATGTGGAAGCAGCCTGTTGTGTCTAATGAAATCAACTCTGTTGTCCTGCTCACAACTTAACTGTCGAAGGAATCAACATTCTAATGAAATATAGGCTGCACATAAAAGAGGAAAAATACACTTGGGAATGACATGTTATGAAACTGTGCCCAACGATGGCACTTCCAGTGAGATGTGGCAAACTAATCTAATGAGATTCTCTCTGCAGTTGTGATACACACCAGGTAGACAGAGGAAAAGGGGTGCTCCAAGTCCAGGCTCTATCGCAAAATAATAAGCTATTCCTAAACTTCCCATGAGAATTACTGCAATTCTAATCTTGGATCCAGTCTTTATATACTGCAAGGGGATGATATCTAGGATATCTCAAGTTTGATTTCTTTTCTTTCTTTTCATAACCTTAAAATAAATTTTCATTTAAAAAAAAGGTTTTTAAGCCTATTTCTTCATTGGAGCTTAAAGATATGACTACTAAATTTATGAGCTTCTCTCTCTCTCTCCAAATAATGAGTGACTTGAAGTTGGGTCTTGTATTGCTTCTTTTCAACTAAAACCAAAACAAAACAATTTTGCTTAGTATATGTTAAATAAATGTTACAAAACAAAACAAAACAAAACAATTTTGCTTAGTATATGTTAAATAAATGTTTGGAGTCCTCTTATTGTTTCCTCAAAGACCTAAAGTATTACTTCCATCTCATTCATATATATACCTACACATATACACACATATACAAATATATTTTTCTCTTATGCTTTTATTTTTTTTCTTATGTTTTTCTTATTCATGGAATCCAGAGATTCCTAAGGCTCTCTTGCAGGGAGACACCTAAAATCTCTTTAGCTCTTTTTATATAATTTCTTTCCCATTCTTCAGGTCACATGCACTCCTCTGACCTTCTCCTATTAGTCCTCATCCTTCTAAGAATGCAGTGATTAAAAGCTAGACAAAATTATTTAATAACAATCTGACAGTGACAGGATAGGACACTGATTATTTCCTTATACTTAAATGCCATATTCTTTTTGTATATATTTTTGTATTGCTTAAACATGTTTTATCAATACAGGATTATGTTTTAATATAATGCAATTTTCATTGTACTTAACTATCTAGAAAATGGTAGACTAATAAATCAGAGTTCTTTCCATCAATACAGTACTCTAAATGAGTAGTCAACCATGCCTACTTCCTGAGAAGATAACAGTGAGTAGATTCTTATTCAAGAGCCTATACACAGTACCATAGGCAACAGATAAATTGCCCCTTCTGGCAAAGAGTGTTTTAAAACAGTTCATTCCTGAGGAAATGTTCCAACCTTTTGAAACTTATGAATGAGGTTAGAGATCTTTGGGGAATACAAAAACCATAATCCAACTCTGCCAATTCTCCATCATGATCTTGAAAACAGATGCCACCTATTTATAAAAGAACATTGTAAAGTTTTAAATGAATAGAATTGGAATTAGTTTACACAGTTTCCATCCTAAAAATAATTTCTATATCCAACAGCTGATCCTTTCATACAAAATAGAGAAATGCAACTGTAGAGTTGTATGGGAAATCACAGATGAAAATCAAAGTTTTCTAGTAAGGAACTTAACAAAATTCTCAAGGTGATATCTTCGTTGAGGAGATAAGGAAATACAATTGCAAGTCAAGGCACAGTGGAAACTAGTGGCAAAATTGGGACTAGGGACTAATATTCTAAGATTTCAAGTCCAATGTTCTGTCTTCCATGCCCCAGTACTTTTGAAATCCCAAGGAAGTCTTCCCATGATTTCATAACCTGGAATCCAGAGATGCCTCAAAGGTAATCTGACTGTTTTTCACAGTCATATTTGCAATCTCCTGTTGGACATCTTGCCCCAGAGTTTCTCTGTGATCATTTTGCAGGGTTGGGGAGAAAGGGCAGTGTTCAGGGCATCTCACTCTTTCTTCCTTTGGACCATCTCCATGCCTCCAAGACATGAGGGTGCCTCTCAAGGTGACTAAGAACACTTACGCTTTCTGGAGCTTTTCTCTAATTCTGCCTTTCCTTTTCTTGATAAACTAACACATGCAAATTCTGCTAAAAAATACCTCATTCCTATCAGCCTTTTTCAGTCCTTAATCTCAACTTATCTTTTGTCTTCTAGATCTTATCTCTTTGCATTTTAAGTCAATGGGCACTGCTATTTATTGAATCTGCATGAGAAGAGTAAGGACTAATATATCACTTATGCAAACATATGCCACAGATGCCGCCTGTAATATAGCAGGGTTCCTAGGATAACATATTTCCATTTCTGCCACTCTGCATATTTCCCTTGGGACCAGCCAGAAAACTATGCCGTCTTACAGTATATGATAGACCTGGATTCTATTTCGGGTACATAAAAATAAGAAATACTCTCCTGGGATTTGTTTATGTCATTACTGTGCCAGGCTCTAAAAGGGAAATGGCACTTGATATCCATCCCTCACAGACATCAGGCGGATTTATTTTTCAGGGGCAAACACCCTGGCTATGGGAAGTGATTATATCTAGATACAAACGTTGTTAAAAGAAAATTTATCTAATAGATTTCAGACCAAAATCTTTTCCCAGGCTTTCTATTCCCTCACCAGAAGAAATGTTTTACATGGAGCCTGGTCTGTGAGTAACAACGTGCATTATGACTGCTTCTTATATGCTCTTTCTACCTTAACCATAGACTAGCCCCATGACTGATCAGTTTTCATGGTTATTCCATTTAGTGGGATGATTTGTTCTGATAAAATGGAAAATTGAAATGAAACTGGTGCTGGATGCAACATCGTCCACTTTTTCTATTTTGTCAAAATGCCTTGACTTCTCATTTTTTCATGGCCATGAGTTGAAATAAATTAAACTTCCCAGCGGCAAAACTTCTGAGATCAAATTGGAATATATTGATTAGCTCTTTGAGGGCTGATGGATTGGAGGTTCTTGCTGTATAAACACATTTACAAACACATCTTAAGAAACAGTTGCTTTGCCCTGGATAGACTGATTGTGTTTATTCAAAACTGCAGGGAAGGGCATACCTGCAACCCCTGATTCATCCAGGATGAAAACCAATGTTTTCATCCTGGATCAATGGTGACAAGTGAAGTGTTTTTCTCTTTAGTGACTACTAAGACCAGCTCGAGGTTGGCTTGCCCAATGATGTGTCAAGTAATATATCAAAGTCTCAGGAACAATGTGGCTAGTCAAAAACTACTAGAATATTAGAGCTAGAAGGGGCTGAAGACTTTATCCTACAATCTATAAACGAGTTCTTCTAATAGTTCACTTTATCTGGCTTACAACAGCATGGTCCTTTTTAGAAAACCTTAGTGTTAAAAAGATCTTAACGATTTTATATTCCAAAGTTTAAAAATTCAAGTGACTAAGATCTTCAGATGTACGATGTGAGTGAAATGGGTTTGTCGGCAGTGTGGTAAGTGGAGGACATGAGCACAATGTAAATGGAGAAGCACCTAATCAATTCTAGATGATTATTCTCATGGGAATGTGGGCCCTGTATTGGTAAAGAGACCAAAAGAACACAGAAACATGGATATTATGTGTCATCTCCTATTTTTAAAATGTTGACAACTAATTCCAGTTCTCAAGAAAAATGGAAAGGAACTCTGCAGAGAGACAAAGCACAGTTTCAAATCAAATTTAGTCTAAGAATTTCCAGCATATGATCTCTGGTTTATTCCCCTCATTATGGTGATGAGGGAAGAGACGTTCAGAAAAATGAATTCATGAATGCCATGGGATGAGTGCCATAGAAGACACATGATCGCATATTTCTGTATTCCCAGTGGACCATCTCACATGCTGCCTGGCCATGGAGAACATCTGTGAAGCACAACCTTGTAATGCAGTCTAGATGCTGTATGGAATCATAGAATCTTTGCACTGGGAGTTAACGTAACTCAACTCCGAACCTAATTTTCAAGAGCTGAGAGATATCTCTTAACTAGCTAAATCCAGATCACTCTGAGAGTGAGGAAAGCAGAGACCTGTCTGAGCTGATATTTTTTCTCCACGTGCTCTCCAGAAAAATGGGTTCTACAATATTTTGAGACTCTCTGGGCCGTATAACAAGCCATGGTATTTAGAATATTGATGGAAAATCCTTGAATATTAAGCAAAATAGTTTCAAGTAAATTCTTAGGAAGGCACTATAATTGTAATAGAAACACTTTTCAGTGCAATTGACAAAACAAACCAAATGAACAATTTATCTGTCTTAACCTATTTGGACATTTTATTAATTCATTTTCCTTCACCAGAAAAAGACACCTCAAATTAGACAGTTGTTGTCACTGATTTATCATCTCAACAATATCATGGTTGGTATAGAGTCTCAGTGATAACTTTGGTCTTTCTCTCATCGTTACTGATGGGCCCACATAGTTTCAGGCATTACAGAAACATTAAACTGGTAAAGAGCGTGCCCTTTCCTTTTTGTCAGGAAAACAAAAACTCTTTCATGTAACCTTTCAACAAATGTCTGATTTGGTTTCTTTGTTCAAAACCATGCCTTGGGCAGTGTGATGGTGGCTCAGTGGCAGAATTCCCACCTGCCATGCTAGAGACCCAGATTCGATTCCAGGTACCTGCCCATGCAAAAACAAACAAAAAACAAACCAAAAAAACTGTTGCCAGAGAGGCTGAGAAAGTAAATGATTGGTTCTGCTGGAAGCTGGGAGTTACCATGGGGTTTCAGAGTGGATGTGAGGTAAATCAAATGGCAGTGTCTTCCATGGAAGAGAAACTCAGTACTTTAAGAATATTCACAATCAGGTTGGAAATAAGAAACCTTTGGAGTTTTGCTCTACCTTATACCCAGACTGTTCCATTCCTGTGAGCATTCTGAGTACTAAGGTTTATTGTACAGTTTCTTATCACATGGACCGTGTCTTCTCATGCCATCTTGTAACTCCTTGCTTTGTGATACTGACCAGCTTCCTCCCTTCACTGAAACATATCCCTTTCTGCTTGGAGATGGTTATTGGATTCACAGAAGACAGAATTATGAAGCACATTGGGAACACTGGGGAAAAGGAGATGTAATTCTGTTCAGATTCTATTAGAGTAGGAAACATGCTGGTTATCAAAGGGAAATTTATATAATGTATTCCAGCATTGTTCAGGGTATAGCATCATGTTTTATGCAAGCAGAGGCTTCACGGGCACACAGTATGAGAAGTGTGCCACTCACGGTGAAACAAACAATAAAACTCTGAATAGGCAATGGGCAAAAAATAAACCTTATTTTTTATAGGAACCATTCACAGCCGCCATTCTATACCAAGACCTCCTAGCCATCTCAATAAGAGCATCTTCTAAAAAACCTATAAGAAATCTCTTCTATTGTTTACTTAGATAGATGGTAAGTTCCTAGCTCCTTAAAGAATCAAATCAGTACACTGTAAGCAAATAGAGAACCTTGAAAAAGTGAATGGGAAGTAATTCAAAAGGGAGATATGGTGGAGTTCCTTCCTTTGGAAGGAAGTTCAGAGTAACTTGGAAGCAACAAAAAGAAAGAGAAATCTCAGAGGATTAGGATTTCTAACTGAAAGTAGATGGGATTGAATTGAGGAAAGGAAAAATGGGCTGGAAAATGTAATTCTTAGAAGGATCAAGGAAGTGATAAAGAGGCTTTCGTACCTATAGCTGCCAGAAAAGGCTCTAACCTCAGGACAGCTGGGCAGAGGCTGGGAATCTTCTGAGGGCATTTCCAAAGAACATGCACACTCCTGACTGACGAAACATTCCCTATTTTAAGGTTTGCTTGTTTATGTGTCATGTTCTTTCACATAAATATGGCTTGAGTGAACTCCAAAAGGTAAATGCAATTGGATTTTCAGCCAGATTTTAAGAACCCGCATTGGGGCATCAGTAGTATCTATTGAGGTAAATGTAACAGATATTAAAATATATTAAAACTTATACATAGCTCATTTGATATTACTCTGCAAGAGAGAGTATAACAACTTGCCCTTATGTGAATGTGTATCACTGACTTTTGGGCCAATTGGTCTACAGATAAATTCAACCAATTAAAACTCAGAGATGCTCTGATTACACCTCGGTCTTATGAAGAGTGTTATATTTATATTACTGATAAGACTGCCTGACAAACTAGCAATAACATTTAACATTGTATATGCAGAACAATATAAATCAATTAAAAATTGGGTTGGATGTTCTATTACTAGTAAAAATAAATGATGTTGTATATAAAAAATGGTAATGTATGTTATATTCTTTAAATAATATTTCTAAGGGGAAAGAAATAATTTTAAAATGTGTGTAGCTAACATTTGAGAGTAGCTTGCTATGTCCCTATCACTCTTCTAAGTAGCTAAATGTATAATACATTCAGTCCTCACAACAACCTTTTATGGTGAATGTTATTATTGTCCATATAGTATAGAGGAAGAACCTGCCACAGAGGTTATATATTTTGCTTAGGTTCATATAGATTTTAAGTTCTTGAGGTGGCTTTGAATCCAGTCTGTGTAACTCTAGATTTTATGTTACTATGCTCTTTCACAACCAAAAAAGATTTAAACATGTTTTGTATAAGTCATCTTATTGCGGATGACCTTAATGTAATTAAATTTTCTTTATGTGTAACTATCATATACAGTGTTTATGTACTGTAAATCCATTTCTGCCAACTGGTGAATATAAGCGAGAAACATAAAGGAGCCATTTGCTGTGAAATATAGTTTTCAAGTATGTTAATAACAGCTACCATTAGTTGAATGTCTAATACATACCCTTATATCTCATTTAGTCATCACTATAAATCATCTATTATTTACCTGCTTTGCATACATGTGAAAACTAAGGGACAGAGAAACTAACACACATGAGTAAAATGCTTTATAATTTGTGGACTAAGAATTTATCTCACATCTGTCTGATTCTAAAGCTCCTGAGTTTTAACCACAAACAATGCATTAGATACTGTGTTGAGCAATTTACTTGCATTGTTATATTTAATACTCAAAAATCCACTTATGAATTAGTATAATAATTCCTCATTTGACAGATAAATCATTGACAACATTAAGTGGAAGGAAAAAATCAGTTTCAGAGAAGCAATATAAATCTACTAAGCTGCTAGAAAAGAATAAACTTTATACTTAACTTTGTTAACTTTGCTGTTATGGTTGGGTTCATGGGTAAACTTGGTCAGGTGATGATGCCCAATTGTCTGGTCAAGCAAGCACTGGCCTATCTATTACTGCAAGGACGTTTCATGGTTGATTAATAAACCAGAAGGTTGGTTTATTAAATCATCAGCACATCGATTGCATCCATGGCTGATTACATCTGCAGTAAGCCAAGGCAAGTGTCTTCTGCAATTAGTGATGTCTAATCTAATCAGCTGAAGGTCTTAAAAGAGAAGTCAGAAGAGAGAATCTCTCTCTCCACTTCAGTCAGCCAACCTTACCTGGGAGAGTCATTGAAATCTTCATTGGAGCTATCAGCTTGTGGCCTGCCCTACAGAATTTGGACTTGTACATTCCCACAGTTGTATGAGACACTTTTATAAAATCTCTTATTTACAGATATCTCCTGCTGGTTCTGTTTCCCTAAAGAACATCAATTAATACATGCTTTATCTCTGTTTCTAATTGATGGATATTTCTGAATCTTTAATTCATACTAAAAAAAAAACACTGATGTGCATTCATTTTATCTTTTAATTAAGAAAACACAACATTATTTGAACAATGGGGCATGTCTTACCCACCCCTATGATTTCATGCTGAGCTTACTTTCCTAACTCCTCCTCAAAGGAGGAAGTATTACCTTATTAAAATGTCCAAGAATTTAAATGGCCAGAAAAAAATAATGGAGGGTTATACTGAAACTCTTGATTTTGTTTTTGTTTTTCTGCTCAGCCTGAGCAGAACACTCCTCTATGGGCCTGTCCTCAACAGATGTTCATGCTCTGCCTTCAATTAGATTAGAAAATTAGACTAGCTCTGGCTCTCATGAATCTAAGATTCTTGTTAAAGGGGAGGTTACAGAAAACTCAAGTTTATACATCTTTTAACAAACAAGGTACTTAAATCATCATTCTGCTTTGTTTCCTGTGCATATCTCTCAGTTCAGGAGTCCACTGAGAGAGTTTCTTCTTATTTTGATGATATAAAACCTCCACCAATAATTTTAACAGTGATTACTAAGGAAGGGTATACTTACATTAACCATGTGAGCAGTGAGTCTACCATGGTGTTTAATCGTGCATCACAGGGTCACTTTGTGCAGTTAGAGAGGTGAAGCTAGGGTACCTATGAAGGAATGGAAATCTTCTTTAAGCTTTTTGTTTGCTGATTTTTTTGTAAATCCAAAATTTAATTAAGTGTAGAACATTCACAGAGGAAGGTAAACCATCCCATAAAGAGGTGAGGAGACTTACAAGCCCTGAGATGGAGTTCCAAGGCCAAGGGAGGTAACTGAGTCTTAGATATCAGGACCCTTTCCCTGTTGTATTAATGATCTGCAAATGGGATGAACATCTTCCCTAGAGAAGCCTCCCAGCAGCCCAGTAACCTTTCCTGGGGTGAATAGATACCAGATATTCCCTTTGTGAAGCCAAGTCTGACTCCTCATCAGCTATCAGAAAGGATTGGCTCAACCAGTCTCCCTCTTGCTGGACTCCATATGCCAATTCTATTCCCTCCAATTTAGGTCAAGAGAGTTTGAGAGGTGCTTAAACCCCCACAACCAAACACTACATTTCTCTTCAACCCCACACTTACTTGGAGAAGTGTTTATGACCCTCCTTAAAGTGCAAACAGACTCCCAAGTGGAAAACTTATGAAACCATCATTTTTCATTCACACTTTGGTGTGAATTAGCTCATCAGATCCATTACCTAGCAGCACTAGGATTGCCTAGTGATTTATGATCTGAGATGAAGGAGAACTTGGGTATTGATTAATGGTAATGGCCTGGAGAATGGAAAAATGTTGAGAAGGGCATTGGACCCTTCAGAGAGCAAGGACAAAGAAAAATAAGGATTTCGAAAGAGTGGATAAGAAAAATGGTTCTGAAGTCAGTCTTCCTGGATATGAATTTTGGTTTCACTATGTACCTTAGATATTTTCCTTATCCTTTGAAGTTATTGTCATTGCTGTTATCTTGGTCATTCACATTGTTATCTTATTATTATGTAGGCAACCCCTAAAATAAGAAGATTCAATTCACACAGTTCAAGAAAGGGAGTTAAATACTTTGAATGGTGATTTCTCAGAAGACCAGACCTCAGCACAGCAGTGTCAAGGAAAGGTGGCCAGATGTAGACTCAGTGACATTAGTGAAGATAGCAACTTTCTGAATCTTAGTGCCTTCATCTGTAACTTGGAGCTAGTGAAAACAGTGATCATAAAGATTTCATGTGATAGTTTATGCAAAAAAAATTTTGGAAACTGAAAAAACTGTGAGTGTGTGCTCATAAATAAAATCTATTAGGCCCATCATGGAGGCACATGTGGTAAGCGCCAGGTTCCTCTTTTCTTATATGTGCCTAACTGGCCCAAAAGATTAAATTTAAATATAACTAGACCTTTATCAATTATCACCAACCAACTTCCACATTCTTATGTAACCACCTGTCCCCCACTTTTTAAGACTGCATTAAGTAAAATGAAAACATAATGTCAGCCAATCAGAATATTTCTTCACTTACTTCCCCATTTGCCTCATATGAGCCTCTCTCCCCACCAGCTCAGGGATCTTCCTTCTACTTTCTGTATGGGAGGCTGCCTGATTCATGAATCATTGAATAAAGCTATGAGATACTAAATTGTATAAAAAGTTTTTCTTTTAAAGATGCTCATATATTTTTATAGAAAAGAATAATTTTATAGAATCTATTGTTATTTATTCATGTTATCAAGGCTTAATTGTTCATCAGACTTGAGGAAAGTTGTGCAAACAGAAACAAATTCTGAGAGATTCATGGAAGGTTATATCCCAAGAGGAACTTATGCCACCAAAGGTGCATTTCTCAGTTATGAATAATAAATATCATCATTTTACCCTTTCACATGAATTGAAATTAAAATGTTAGTTTTCAAATCTAGATGGCGTTTTATATCAATTTCTGTAAGTGGGGTCCAGGTATATATATATATATAAAGTCTTCCAGTGATTTTGATATATGATACAAGAATCATGCTCTAGAAAAAGACTCAGAAAGGAAAAAATCCTCTAAAGTACTACTACTTGAATAAGACTGAGAAATCAATCCCCATAGAATTAAATGCCTTCTTGTCATCAGAGAAGTGAGTGAATCCACATCTGGAAGACCCTGGTAAAGTCCTTAATTACTAGAAGCAGTCAAGTGTAAAGACTGAACTAAGGTATGCTCTCTGAACCAAAAATAATATTTAAATTAGAAATTAATAAAAAATCCTTATAAAATCACAAATATCTGGAAATTAAGGGGTGTACATTTGACTAGCCCAAACATTAATAAATAAATTAGAAGGACAACCGGAAAAAAATTAAATTGAATGATAATAAAATCATAACATACCAAGGTTTGTGGTATGCAGTTAAGTTGTGCTTAGAGGAAAAAATAAATAGCTTCAAATATTTATATGGAAAAGAAACTAAGTTTATTATCAATGATCTGAATTTTCATCATGGGAGATTTAAAAAAAAGAGTGAAGTAAACTGAAATAATGGTAATGAAAGAAATTATCATTCATTGTGCTTAGAGGAAAAAAATTAGCTTCAAATATTTATATGGAAAAGAAGAAAAGTTTACATCAATGATCTGAATTTCCACCATAGGAAGTTTAAAAAAGAAGAGCAAAGTAAACTAAAATAATGATAATGAAAAAAAATGATGAACATAAATCAATTAAAAAACAAAATTGGAGTCAATAAAGCTAAATTTGTTTCCCTGAAAAGATGAATAAAATTGATGTCTTATGTCAGGATCCCTGGAAACAGACTCTAAAATGCAGATTTGAATGAAGGCATTTTATTAAGATGTGAGCTCAAGAACCATAACTGTAAGGACGTGAGGGAAGGATGATTCTGCAAAGGAAGCAATAATGGAACTTTAATGCAATGGTAACGGAAGACTCAGCCAATTGTGGTGGGTACTCTGAAGCTGCAATGGCACCTTAAAGTTGATCTAAATTGAGACAAGAATTCAGGCCTCCTTTGACTAAGGGTATTAATTGCAAAGGGAGGCAACTGTGAGCTGCAAGCAGCTGCAACTCCCAAAATGAATGCCTCAATTCTGAAAAGAAGCCTTGAGCAATATACCAGAAAATCCACTATAATTACTAAAGTTCTAGCAAATTTGATCAAAGAAAAAAAGAGAAAAGCACAAGTGGCTAAAATAAGGAATGGATGAAGAGCGATTACTAAAAACCCTACAGACTGTAAAAGACTAAGGTGATTACTATGAAAAACTGTGTTGATAAACTCGATGAGATGGTCACTTTCTAGGAAAAAATAAAACTGACGCAAGAAGAAATAGAAAAACTGGGTACCATATATTTCTTAAATTGAATTCATAAACAACTCCCCAATGCAAATTTCAATTCCAGTTAGCTAAATTAAAGCTAAAGAAATGAAGACAATGCACTATTTGTGTAAAGAGAGACAAGTAAATCAAGAAATTGATGAAATGATCCAGAGATAGATCCACATTTATAAAGTCAATTCATTTTCATTACTCATCAGAGAAATGCAAATTAAAGCTATAACGAGATACCATTAAAATCCCACTAAAATGGATAAAATTAATTACACAAATACCAAATGTTGGCAAGGTATGCAACACCTAGAAATCTCATACTTTGTTGGTGAGGGTATAAAACGGTACACTCTCATAAAGTTAAAGCATATTTCCTTTCTATGACCCTACAATTTTCCTCTGTTAGGTAGTTATCAAAGAGAAATTAAAACAAAGGTCCGCAAACACAAAAATACTTCTACCAAGATGTTCACAGCAATTTTTCACAAAAACTGGAACCAGCCAAAATGATTATCAAGAGAAAAGTAAATAAATATTGAGGTGCATTCATACTATGGAGCACTACCCAGAAATGAAAGGAATGAACTGTTGGGGTGCAACATAGTTCAGTGGTAGAATTCTTGCCTGCCATGTGGGAAATCTGGGTTCAATTCCCACCCAGGTACATCCCTCCCCCCAAAGAAATTCAACAAATGATGCTGCAATAAAGGAATAGTCACATGGAAAAATAATGAAATGTGACCCCCATAATATAGCATACAAAAAGACAAAAGGAATGAACTGTTATAAGCAACATAATAGGTGAAAGAAGCCATTATACAAAGAGTACATATTGCATAATTAATTTGCATTATTTTATAAAACAAACAAAATTTATCTATGATCATAGAAATCAGATGAGTTCTTGCCAGGTTGGGGATGGTGAATTAATTGTAAAAGGATGTGAGGGTGTATGTAGAATGGAATGATCGTATGTTAAGAATGTTTTTGTTCATTTATTGTTAAATTTTTTTTAATTATTAAATTTAAAAAAGTAAATTACAAAAAAGAAAGGGATGTGAGGGTATTTCCTAGTATGATGAAAGTGTTCTATTTTTATGGACATGAGAGTTACATAAGTGAATAAATTTATTAAAACTCACTGTCCACTTAAGACTAGTGCATGAAACAGTACATAGTAATGATTGGAAATAATAAATACATGTTTGCAAAACATGTTATTATAAGTTTTTTAGAAATATAAAGAGAAACAAAATATAGAAACTTAGTTCCACTAACTCATAATCAACTAAACATAATATGATGCAGAATGAGAAAAGTGTTATACTAGAGGGGAATAAACTCTTCAGTTTCACACATAAGAAATAGGTGCTGTGTCTGATTCTAGCTCATATAAGCTGTTACTGACCTTCTGGAGCACTGTGTTGAGGAAGATAGATTCTGTATTTGGATTCAGTAGAAAAGCACACCATGATCAAATTATAACGTTTGCCAAGGCTGTGAGAGTAGGAGGTGGTAGCACAAATACCACATGTTAGTTTAGTGAAGGGACTGATTGATTATGCCTAAAGGACTTGGGCAGACTATATAATGGAAGTAGTACTTTAAAAATTATCATCAAAAGTGACATTAGTACCTCTGTATGTAGAAGAAAGGTTAAGAAAGTACCAGGATGAGGGACCAACATAACCAACAGCAAGGCAAAATGATCTAAAAGCTTGTGGTGTATTTAGAGGGCAGAGAGCTGTCCCTGGGTAACTGCAATCAGAAGGAATGCATAGGATATAATATGGAAAAATTATTTGGGACTAAGATGTAACACCCTAAATTTTATTAAGTGTTTGATTTTATCCAGAAGGCTATAGGAAATCAGAAAATAGATTTGCAATGAGGAGAAAGAGGATCATATCTATATTTAGAATTGTAATTGCGACCATTTTTGAGGAAGAACTAAATCCCAGACACTGTTTTCAGAAATTAAACAACAGTTAATTGTGATAACTCTCACAATAACCTTGTAGGTAGTTATTATCACACCCTTTTCACACAGGAGAAAGCTGAGGTATAAAAAATTTATGAAACAGGTTCTATATCACACACATATTAAGTAGTAGCCTGAAAGTGGTAAATTCTAACATTCTGATTTCAGAATCATTGTTTTTAACCATCATTTAATTGGTCCAGCAGCAATGAGGAAAATAGATGGGAGAAGGAACAATGAAGGTTGGGGAATGTAATCTAAGGCAAAGAAAATAATCTAGGCAGGAAAAAGCATTGAGAATGATAAGTATGTGAAGAGATAATGATGAAGGCATTCCTTCAGAGGTAGAACAGAAAGTATTTAGTGGTTTGAAATGTGAGAAAGGGACTTCTGGGTAAAAAAGACTAGTTAGTGCAGAGTAATCATTCATCCAAGAATAATTTTAAAAGGTGAATAAAATAATCACAAACAATAAAAATAGTAAAAACATCTGTTTGAAGTCATTGAACAAGGGGCTATGGAAATTGGAATTTGTGGAACCAAGAATCCAGACAGAAAGGAAATATATTGAGTAATATTCTATCTTGCCCATCAAAACATTTTCTGATTATAAGCAATATGGACAGAAAGTTGGAGAACTTATTCATAAAGCTCCTTCCAAGAGGTAGAGAAAATAAACCAAGAATTTGACAATCTCAAAGGGTTGGAGAATCAAAAATCTTGAGTTAAAAACTACTAAAAGCTTAAGACTTAGGGGCCAAAATTCCAGAGTAAAAGAACATAAAGAGGTAAACCTAAAAGAAAATAAGAAAATAGAGAAAAGGGCCTTAAAGCTGGTGGAACTTTAGGAAACAATAGAAAAATAATAAAAATAAACACAATTATCTGTGATGATGGTATGGTAGCCCATGACAAACTCTGGGCTCTGTCCTGTAACTACTTGTTGAAGAATTCTTTGAAAACTACTGCTTTTTTCTTTCTTTGCTTTGCATATGTTATATTATACAATAAAAGAGTAAAAAAAAGAAAAAACCCACAAGTATTAGTAATTACAATAAATATAAGTGTAATAATGACCCAGATAAAGAAAAAACTGTCAGAATGGATGGGGGTGGGGTGAGGGGCATACATAACTTCTCGTAAGAGAAAAATCTTAAATATTAGGACACAAAAGTGTTGAAAGTAATGGATGGAAAAATGTATGTGAAATGCAAGTATTGATTGAAGGAAGTAAATAACTATCCTGACATCTAGAATAGATAAAAAAGAGAAAAGAAAAATGCGTATTTTAATAGGTGATTATAACATCTCTCTCTCAGTAAATGATAGGGCAAACAATTTTTGAAGAAATCAGCAAGGATTTAGAAAATTTAAAGAACAAAATTAACACTATTTCCTAAAAGTATTAAAAAATAATACTGAGTCCAACAATTATAAAGCATATATATATATATATATATATATATTTTTTAGGTGCATGGTTTGGGAATCAAACCCGGGTCTCCCCCATGGAAGGCAAGCATTCTACCACTGAACCACCCATGCACCCTGAGCATATACTCTTTCTAAGAGCACAAGGAATATTTAGCAAAATTGACCATATGCTGGAAGATAAAGCAAGTCTCAAAAAGTTTCGGTGGATTGGAATTAGTGGAATTAGGCTACAAATTAATAGTACAAAGATAACTACAAATACATGAATATTTCAAAATTAATCTATGTGCTTCAAAAACACTTTGCGCTGGTTTGAAATTATTATGTGCCCCAGAAAAGCCATGTTTTAGTCCTGATTCACTCTTGTGCAGGCAGCCATTTCTTTTAATCCTGATATAAGATTTAAGGGTGGAAACTTTGATTAGATTATCCCCACAAAGACACTGCACACCCATTTGTGGGTGTGGTCTTTTGATTAGATGGTTGATGTAACTACATCCATTTAGGGTAGGTCTTGATTAGTTCACTGCAGACTTTAAAAGAAAAAAACATTTTGGAGAGAGAGCTCTGAGCCAAGAGAGATGCTTGGAAAACAGTTGCTTCAGAGAGAACAGAGGTATGGAAATTTGAAGATGCTTGGAGCCCAGTAGACATCACCATGTGACTTCCAATGAGATATGAAGCAAGTCAGAACCTGGAGAGAGCCAAGGAAAGCAGTCCCAGAGAAGCAAAGTGAGGAGCACACAGAGGAACAGAGGCTGGAAACTGTGTGAAATCAGAAGCCAAAGACTCCAGAAGATACCAGCCATGTGTTCCAGACCCGTTGGCTTTTCTTGAATAAAGGTTTCTTTCCTTAGATGTCTTAGTTTTGGATGTTTTTATAAGTATAGAACTCTAAACTTGTAACTTATTAAATTCCCCCTTAAAAGCTGTTCCACTTCTGATACAGCACATTCTGGCAGTATAACAAAGTAATACACCCTTGTAAATCAAAGAACTTTCAATGGAAACTGAAATCAATAAAGCCCTAAAAAATGATGGGATGTATGTTCATGTACTTAAAAAGCTCAATTTCATAAAGATGTCAGTTTTCCCCAAGCAAGTCTGTAGCTTTAATGTTCTCCTAATCACAATCCCATGAGCTTCATTTGTAGAAATAGATAAATAGATTTTAAAATGTATGTGAAATGCAAGGGGCAAAGGATAGCAGTGGCAATCTCAATGAAAAAGAACAAAACTGAAGAACTTAGATTACCATTTGTCAGGACTTAAAGTAACTACAGTAATTCAGAAACATTGTTCTAGAACAGGAATCGAGAAAGAGAAAACAGAACAGTATTAATCCAGAATATGATTATTCACACATAATGACTTAGCATCAATAAGTCACACCATTTCAGTGGAAGGGTGATCTTTTCTATGTTGAGTTTGATCAATTTAATTTCTTTGGCGGGTGAGAAGGAATCTGAATCTTATTTCATAATATTAAAAAAAAAAAGATCACTTACAGGTGGATTGTAGATCTGCATGTGAAAGTTAAAGCAAAAAGAATTTCTAGAACATGACTTGGGAGAATATCTTCTTGAATAAAGAATAGGCAAAGGTGTTTTCACAGGACATAAAAGGCACTAATATAAAGAAAAAAGTAAATCTTACTATATTAATAGCATGTTTTTATAAAAGATACGACTATGACAGAGAAAAATCAAATCACAGTGTGGGTAAATACTTTGAAGCACATATTTGAAGAAAATTTACCCAAAAAAATAAAACAAAATTGTATAAAAGACTGATGACCAAATAGTAAGGTAGTCAAGAGATATGAATAGGCATTTTACCGAAGAAGATTTCCAAATGGGCAGTAAGCATATGCAAAGGTGCTGAGTCTCATTAATCATCAGGAAATGCAAATAAAATTATAATGGCATTTTACCATGGGCTTACCAGATTTTCAAGGTGATAAAGACACATGAAAAATGTTTGTGAGGATATGGAGTGATTGGAACTCTCATACACTGCTACTGGGAGTATAAACTTGGAAAATTTATTAAAGCTAAATATCTGCTCAGTTTATTAGGAACCATTCCCACTCTTGGATATCTACCTAACAGAAATAAGTAAATGTATATGCTCACAGACATATACATGAATGCTCTTAACACAAAATTTAAGAGAATTGATGGAAATAAGAACATTGATGGAAACAGCCCAAATGCCCACAGTAGGGCATATAAATTGTGAGTTATTTATATAAAGGAATACCATACAGCAAAGATTATGAGTTAAGTATTTCATGCAATGAAATGGTTGAATTTTACCACATAACTTTGGGTAAAATAATGCAGACATGGATGACAAAATACGGCATGATTTTGGAATACCATGAATGAATATTTCAAAAAGACAAAACTTGACTACGATGATAGAAGTCAAGCAGTGGTTACCTAATCAGAGGATGTTGACTGAAAATTGCCATAGAGGGGGTTTTTGGGATATTGGTAATATTTTATCTCTTGATATGGCTGGTGGTTTTATAAGTGGATGTGTGTGCTGGTATGAAACTATTGTGTACCCTAGAAAAGCCATGTTCTTTTTGTGTGTTTTTTTTTTTTCAGCATAAGCAAATCTTTTTATTTTGGATTTTTTCAAACATACACAAAAAAAGAGGAAATGCTATGATAAATCCCAATAAAGCCATGCTCTTTTAATCCACTTTTGTGGGTACAGACTTATTGTGGGTGGGACCTTTTGATTAGATCATTTCCATGGAGTTGTGATCCCCACCCATTCAAGGTGGGTCTTAATTAGTTTACTGGAGTCCTTAAAAGAGCTGATACAGAGGTCAGAGAGATGAAAACAGACATGGATGTTTGGAGATGTTAAGCTAAGAGATGACACCCAGAGTCTGCCCTGGAGAAGCTATGTGAGGAAACACAAAAGCTTAGAGAGAAAGTCACTGGAAACAGGAACTAAGAAGCCAGAAGCCAGGAGAGAAGGACAGCAGACGTCACCATGTACCCTCCCATGTGACGGAGAAGCCCTGATGCCAGCTGCCTTTCATCTGAGAAGGTATCTTTTTATTGGAGCCTTAATTTAGACATTTTCATGGCCTTGAAACTGTAATTTTGAAACCAAATAAATTCCCTTTGCAAAAGCCAATCCATTTTTGGTATATTGCATTCCGAAACAGTGTGTGAAAATTCTTAAGCCATCTATGATTTTTACTCTTTTCTGTATATATGTTTACATCAATACAAAAATTGACCTAAAATACCTTTGTAGTAGCATGCAAACAGAAAAACAAAAAGCATGATTTAGAGAAGTGGTAGGACAAGCATTAGCTAGAAGAATGTGTCAACCATTCCAACATACCTGACCCCCATCTCTGTACAGCTGTACAAAACAAGGATAACCAACTGTGAATTTTGATCTGGGATCCTGGGACTTATGGGGCTACTGGGCTCCTATTGAGTGTCATTCTCACCCCAATCCTCAGCTCACCTAAATCTTTTAAATTTACAACTAAAACCATTATCTTGGCATATAGGAGTAACTCAATTAACATTTATTATTAATATTATTGGAACTATGATGGATGTATAATTACACAGTTGAAGGTATCAATTTTCTTTCTAAATTGACCTAGTCTTATCTTTCAATTTTTAATCTGCCTGTTATTTGTCTCTCAATGCCTCCCTTTCCTTCTGCAGATGATTACCACCACCCTAAACTCAAAAAAAGCCTAAATGAATGAAACATTCTAGACATAGACTCTTTTACCAGACCTCTCTCTTGCGATGTGAACTGGTATGCAATTTGCAGTTTAGGATGCTGTGACATAGATACATCTCCAAGATCCCTGATTACCAGTTTCCTAATCATCTGTCAGGACTCAGTTAAAAGCCATTATTCTTTGAGGAGCTTTTCCTCCCTAGCTTGGAGCCTCTAATTTATACTCAGATAAAGCTGTACTTCTCCTACATAGCACTTATCACAGCTATTATGAAATAGTTGTGTGTGCTTATTTAATATCTTTATTTTGCTAGACCACGAAATCACTGAAGGCAGGAAACGGTATTATTTGTTTCTTGTTGAGTTCTCAGTACCCACTCCAGTGCCTGTGATTTATTGAAATTAAAAAAGAAATCTTTTCAATGAATGTGCAAATGAAGTAATGAACAAATTCACCAAGTGTGTGAAATCCTAGATGTCTTGTCTTACATGCCTTAGTACCCTAATTCTTTACATTTCCTGAATTTGGAATGAGTCTACGGACTCTTCGTTGCCCTTGTACTAACCACTTAGATGCACTTTCCACATTCAAAGTCCAAAAAAAGTAGATCTGTTTTTCAATGCTTACCCCTAGTCACTGTGTTACTAACAACCGAACTTCAAGGGCAGGGTTTCTCAAACTCAATAGCACTGACATTTTGGGCCAGACAATTTCTTGTTGGAGGGTGGGGGGGAACTGTCCTGAGCACTCTAGGATGCTTAGCAGCCTCCTTGCCTTCTACCCTCTGAATTCCAGTAACACACCCCTCCCAATTGTGCCAACCCAAAACTTCTCCTCATTGCCAAATGTTCCCTGGGGTGGGGGGACAAAATTGCCCCTGGTTGAGAATCACTGCTGCAAAGAGAGTTCCAGCTGGAAACAATGGTATAAAGAGAAACTTTTATCACCATCTTCAAAACCTTGACCTATTTGTAGATGGAGCTGAGATTCACTGCTCAGACAACAGTGTTTCTGCATCAAATTTCGCTGCCTGGTAAGGTGCACCACCCCCGGCCTGTAACGGCTTTTATTTCGGAAGAAACTGCCTTTTCAGAACATTGCTGCGTGTTTGTGAGAGGTTGGGAGTGTGTACAGTGTTCTTTTTTCCTGAAATAGCTGTGTTTTTTTTTTTTTTTTTTTAAAAGCCTAAGTACTATGATAATCCTTTCTCCAACCCCCACACTGACACTCTGTTTGATGCATCCTTTAAAAGGCTCAGCAATCTCCCCAGGCTAGTAAGCTGTAGGAACCTAAGAAAATAACCAAGAGATTTAAGTCTTTTATTTTACTTTATTTTTATTTTTTGAGTCAAACTGCTTCTGTGTGAGTGCAGATAGCTACACAACAACAAAGCAATAAGGGAGGAAACATTAGGATACAAAAGGAAATTTCCATTTTCAGAAACTATCATAATGTAAAAAAGGCTGAATTGCTATGGAAACAGCCTAGTCACATCATATTGAATGGTTACTTTTCCAAAGGAGTCCTTGAGACATCTTTGTTTCTTTGAAAATGGGTGGTGATAGGTTATAGAGATGAGGGATTCTCCTTCACTATCATTTAGGGAACTGACATCTGCTATGGGAGGATATATTCGGCTTCTTTCCAAAGAATTTTTTTACCCTCGAATGATATGAATACGTGTTTTCCAAGGGAAAACAGGAAAAGGTAGAAAAATGGAGAATGTTTTTGAAAGTGAAGCTATTTTACCTAATCTTCTTCATTGTAGTTATTTTGCATGCGTAGCAAAGGTAGAAAACCTGAGAGTCAGAATAAATCCATTCTGATCTGGGCCTCTCATTCAGGGCTACCACCTCATGCACCCTGAATCTGGGGCCCATCCCCATGGCCACGACCTGAGTCTAGCTCCACGGACATCAGCTCTGAATCACTGCAAAAACCCTCCCAACTGGTTTCCCTGCATCAATTCTTTCTCCAGTCAAAGTCAGAATGTCTTTTAAAAGTGTTCCTTTTTCCTAGGCCAGATGAGTGCCAGAGGTGCCAACTGGTTCCATCCCCTATCCCACATTGTCCAACAAGAAAAGTTAGGATGGGCATAACCTAAACATCCCTAAAGATTGTCAGAAGGATCAAAAAAGAAGAAGGAGGTGCTATAACAGAGAAGCTGGATTTAACAAATGAGTATGACTGCTGAATCATTATATCGATTTTTTTTTTTTCAGTCTCTGGTGTTTTGGAGCAGCTAGAAGGAAAAATTTGAAATTGTGGAACTGAACCCATACCAAACTTTGAAATCTGTTCGATAACTCTATGTTAAAATGTACTTTAAAGTGTATTACTTATTTTTTGTATATGTTATATTTCACAATTTAAAAATGTTAAAAAAAAATGTGTATCTTTGATCATATAACTGTGCCCAGGTTAAGATCACTCATAGACTGGCCAATGACTTCAGGAAGACATTGGCATGTCCTGACCCAGCTAATATGCTTTGTTCATGTGTTCACTTGATCCCTCATCTCTGCTCCCCTTTATTCTCTACCTTCAAGTAGGAAACAAATTTCCCTCATGTTCTTAAGCTCATTAGTCTCTTGTGCCCTGAGTTCATTTCTCTACTCTCTCAGTAGCTTTAGTTATCCACCCCTGTCTGGTTAATTCTGTCTCATTTTTGTTTTTGGGATGTCACTTATTCCAGGAGATACCTGCTCCAATCAATCCACTCCCCCCTTTCCAAACCCCTCTGCCCTTGCACCAGAAAAAAACACTAAGTGAGGGTCTCTCCTGTGTTTTTATAATTTCCAGGTTCTTGTTCTATATAACACTGAATATATTTTTTTACTTATTTGTCTTCCACACTGAAAGTTCCTGGAAGGTAGGAGCTATTTTATCTATCTTTTTTGTCTTCAATTTCTAGCATCAAGTTACCAAATTGATGTCCAATAATGAATTATTGAGTTAATAAATGTCTGACAACATATAAATATATGAGTAAGTGAATGCATGACTAAATAAATAAGTTCCAGGCATCTTACTCTGATCATATATGGAGTCTTATATTCTCTAAGCCTGATATAGTATATATGATATACTATAGCCCTGCATTTAAACATCTCCTGACCTGACCTTATTTTCCTTATTTTCCTCCATGCTTCTTCACTCTTTCATTGCCTTTCTCCTTCCTTCCCTTTTTCTATTCCTCCTTCACTCTTTCCCCCCCTTCCTCCCTCTTTTCCTTTCTTCTTCACTCAACATAAATTAACAATCTACTATATGCTAGGCACAGTCCAAGGCTCTGGAGAAACAAGGATGCAACTTAAACTCTAGTAGTGAAGCACATATAGGAAATACATAAATAAATATCTGATTACTAATTGTGATGTAGTCATGGAAGGAATAGAAGGCCTTGTTATGTTACAGAATCTAGAGATGAGGGAGGGGGCAATTTATTTCCTATGATCAGAGAAGACTTCTCTGATAAGGGGAGGGGACATTTAAATTGGCTCTGAAAGATGAGAAGCTTCCAGTCAGGTGGGAGCAAAAGTATCTCTAGCAAAGGGAACACTGCTTGCAAAGACCTTCACCTGGGAGAAAGAGGAAGCCAGTGACCAGCAGCCTTGGGAGGAAATGGACTGTGTTTTGAGATGAAGTTGGAGACAGTGGCAGAGACCTGAAACTCCAGTACATTGTCTCCTTTGCTGAGAAGCGTGGAGTTTATATAACATACAAAGAAAAGCTATTTTCAGTAAGTGTGCTTAATTATCTACCTAAGTGCCACTCCTTCCCGCTTTTGTCCCTTGATTTCCTGATTTTGTCAGAATTTCAAACTTCAGAAAGACTGTCCTTGGCTTTGAAGCAATCCCTGATTAGTCTAAGCCAGTAGTATACTGAAAAATGTTCAACAAACAACTTTTCGGAGGGGAAGAAAATATGATTTGCAGCATTTGGTAATTCTCAAAGTACAAATGGGCCTACCCAGGATGTTTTCACGCAAATGACAAGACATCAACTGGCTAGAAATATTCCTGATAATTGAGCAATAGGCTCTCATGATCCATTATGACTGGGCTCCAGAGCACCTCTGGAAACCAAGGATTTAATCGCATTCCCCCTTTCAATGGGATTAATTTAGAAATGGGCATGTGACTCTCTCTAGCCATTTGAAGGTGCTGGGAAGCCAAGTTTGAGAAAGGGCTTCTGAGAAAGACTTCCATGTTCAAGAAAGAGGCACTCAGGAAGGGAAGAATTATCTTCCTCCATGGGCAAGCTCCTGCTATCATGCAACATATGTAACAACGTCCGCCTTACCTTCAGCCCAACTCTATTCCTATGGAGGAAGCCTGGGTTTGACATGAACTTATTTGGCCTGTGCTTCCAGAAGCCTCTCTCCAGTGCCTAGGGAGTGAGTATCAGAACAGATTCTAGAGATGCGGAGGAGTCATTAGCTTATAAAACAGCCTTAAATTTCATATGGGAAAAAGGAGTTCCAGAGAAATGAAATTTGCCAAGCATCACACAGCTATTTAACAGCAGAGCTGGATCTAGAATGCATTTCTTTCCTTCTTGACACCATTATACCCATTACACTACACTGAAATGCTATGTCCTAAGATATATAAGTTTTCACAGGGAACAACCCGAGAACCATTCAGAACCTGTATGGAGGATTGTCTGGTGCTTTTACTGGTCAGAGTCTAAATTAAAAGAAAATAATAAAAATTTAAATGGTAGGGCACTAATTATATTCATCAAAGCAACCTGGAACACTCCATTTTATTGGACCTCCATAGCATTTACTTTTATATTCACGATTTAAATTTTCAATTTTGGGTTCCTTGTATAGAAAAATGCACATCATAAATTTGCAGCTCAATGAATTTTCACCAAGTGTAGCCATATAACCACCACCCAGAGCCAGAAATAGAGCATTGCCATCATCCCCAAAGCCCACCCCTCCACCCTGCCCCTGTTCCTTAACCTCCCCCCAAAAATAATTGTGATAGGTTGATTTATGTACACCAATAAATACACATTCTTAATCTACATCCTTGTGGGTGTGAACTCATTATGTATAGGACTTTTCAAAGATGTTATTTTTAGGTAAGATTTGACCCAACTGCAAGAGCACGAGGGTGGGTTTTATCCAGATTACTGGAAGCCTTATAAAGAGAAAGCCACATCAAGGAGCCAGGAGTAGGAAGTCAGCAGGAACCCAGAAGAGAAAGGAGAGGGCATTGCCATGTGATGCGACAGCCAAGAAACTCCAAGGATTCCCAGCATCCAGCATCAAAATGCTGCAGTTTCCAGGGAGACAGCAAGCCTTCTAGCTGAGAAAATAAATTCCTGTTGTTTGAGTCAACCCATTGGGTGGTTTGTATTGCAGCAGCCTGGAAAAATAATACGGTAACTACTTTACTGATTTGTGGCACTGTAGATTAATTTGTCTGTTTTTGAACTATTTTAATATGTAGAGTGCATTCTTTTCTGTCTGGCTATTCATGTCCAATATTATATTTGTCAATTTATGTTGCATGCGGCAATAATCTTTTATCATGGCTGAACAGTATTTCTTTGTGTGCAAATATCACAAATTGTACATCTTTTCTACTTTTGATGGATATTTGAGTTGCTTCCAGTATGTGGTTATAAATAGAGAACATTACTACCATGATATTCATATACTTATCTTAGTTTGAGAATATAGCTATTATCTCTGGATATATACTTAGGAAAGGAAATTGTCCAGTCCCACTGTAAGTGCATGTTCAGCTTTAGTACATACTGCAAGTTTTCTAAAGTGGTTGCACCAGTTCTTACCATCCATTTATAAATCCCCATTGCTTCAGTGCCTAGTCAGCCCTTGCCATTTTCTGTCTTTTTCGTTGTAACAATCAGGAGGTGTATGTAGTGTCCAATGGGAATTCTAATTTGCATTGTTTTTAGTAACTAAAGAGGTTGTGTGCCTTCTTAATATCTTTATATTATTTGGATAACTTCTTTTGTGAAACACCATTTTTCTGCCTGTGATTTTTTTGTTTATAGGAGAGTTTTCATAACGGATTTAAGCCTCTTGCTGCATCCTTTTATTTTAAATATGAACTTCCACATTATGGCTTCCCTTTAATATACTCAGTGGTATCCCTGGATGAAGAGAAATTCATAACCTTAATGTAACCAAATTTATCTTTTTTTTGTCCTGTTTGGTAAGTCTTTGCCTTCCCCAATACCATCAAATTGTTCTTATATTTTCTAAAAGAAATGTTTTTTTTTTTTCACACTGTAAACTATGATCCATATAGAATGATGTTCTGTATCTAGAGTGAGGTAGGGATGAAATTATTTTTTTAATTAGCATATCCAATAAACTTGCTAATATTTATCAAGGTGAGTATCCTTTCCTTACTGCACTGCAGTATTACTTTAGTTCTAAGTCAAGTGTCTATATACGTGGATTCTGTATGTGTACTTTCTATTTTACTTCTTCAGTTCATGTCCATTCTCACAAAAATAATATACTATTAAGAGTACTTTAGTTTCCAATAAATATCAGGGGTCTTTTTAATGTAAATCCTCCAGCTTTGTTCTTCTTAACGACATACATATATATATATATAAAATTATTCTTGACCCCTAATATTTCCATATGTATCTAAAAATTTCCCGATCACTAAAACAAATATACCCGATTAAATTTTATTGGTACTTCATCAATTATATAAATAATTTTTTTATTAATTTAAAATTTTTTTTTGAAATACCAAAAAAACACCAAACAAATGCAAACATTCTTAACTTTGATCATTCTGTTCTACATTATATAAGTAATTTAGGGAGTATTGACATATTTATAATATTAAGTTATTTAAATTAAAAAAAAATCTCAATAATGTAGTTTTATTGTCTAGGTATTGCATGTCTTTTGTTACAATTATTTCTTAGTATTTGGCTTTTTGATGTATTTCATGTAACTTTGTCATGAATTCAACTTCTATTCATTTATTGTGAATATATATAAATGAACATAAGTGACTTCTGTTTTAACCATTTGTCAAGAGATTCTGCTAAATTTGATAATGGAGTACTCTGGTTTGTAGACTATTTTAGATATTTTATACATGAAATCATGTCATATGCAAATAATAACATATTTCTGTTTTTTCAAATCTTGTGCCCGTTTTTAAATCTTATTTTACTGATTAGACACCCCAGTTAAAGATGAATAAAGGCAATGATAGCTTTCTCCAAGAAGAAAGGTTTAATTTAATATAGTAATATTTTGTCTAGGATTTTGTGTCTATTCTTAGGAGAGTTATTGCTCTATAGTTTTCCTTTCTTATTCTACCTTTATCTGGCTTTGATGTTAGTGCAATGCTGTTCTTATAGAATAAATCAGGAAGTGTCTCCTCTGCTTATATTTTCTGGACAAGATTGTAGAGAACTGGTATTTATCTCTTAAATATTGGGTAGAATTCACCAGTGACACTGTCTGGGTCTTGTGACACTTTTTGGGAGGTTACTAAATATTGGCTCCATTTCTTTTAAAAGATACAGTGTTCTTAAGCTTATATATTTCTTCTTGGCAATTTTTGTCTTTCCAGGATCTGGTACATTTTATCTAAATTATCAAATGCGTGGGCTTAGAGTAGAGTTGTTCATGACATTCTTTTATTACCCATTTAAAGTGCATGGAATCAGTAGTGATAACCCCACTTACAATTATGAACTTGGTGATTTGTGTCATCTCACTTTTTTTCCCCCTTGGTTAGCCTGGTTACAGGTTTATCAGTTTTATTAATCTTTAAGTACCCATTTTTGGTTTTGTTAATTTTCTATTGTTCTTCTGCTTAGGTTTTCTTTGATTTTTGCTCTAATTTTATTATTTCTTTTTTTCTAATTGCTTTAGATATAATTTACTTGACTTTCTCTAGTTACTAAGATGTAATTTTAGGTTATTGAATTTTTATATTTTTAAATACATGCATTTAATGCTGAAATTTCCCTCTTAGCACTGCCTTCACTACATCCCACAAATTTTAATGTTATGTTTTCATTTTGTTCAAAATACTGCTTAATTTTTCTTAAGATATCTTTTTGACCCGTGGGTTATTTAGAAGTATGTTGTTTAATTTCCAAATATTTGAGGATTCTCCAGCTATCTTTCTGCTGTTTATTTCTAGTTTAATTCCATTGTTGTGTGAGGACATATTTGGTATGATTCCTATTCTTTTAGTGTGCTAAAGTGTCTATTATGTCTATTTTCCATTGGAACTTGAGAAATATTATTCCTCTCTTGTTGGGTGGAGTGTGCTGGTTTGAAATTGTTGTGTACCCCAGAAAAGCCATGTCCTTTAATCCTCATTCAATACTGCTGGGTGGGAGCTTTTTTTTTTT